>JAWRVF010000344.1:0-58334 GCA_036785485.1 Physcomitrellopsis africana | reverse complement strand
TATATCTATAATTAAAAATTTGATAGTATATGATTGACTAGATATGCTAAAAGTGCATAAAATTCTTGTAATAATCTAATAGTGCAATTAAGAGATATTTAATCATTAGTGCAAGGAGGTACCAAAAGTTAGCAATTTGAGGTTGTTTAGGATTTTTATAATATCTAGAGATCTATTAGTTAAAAAAAGGTGAAATTTGGCATAATATTAGAAGACTTAGAAATCAAGCTATATATTAGTTTTAAGCTGAAGTTAATAGTTGGAGAAGGAGAAATCGCTACTAGAATTTCTACATCAACTTTCAAATTGGCATCCAAGTGACATTGGTGTGGTTTTTGGACATTTTTTTATAATTTGTTAATTGGATTGGGTGTCACGGATACAAATTATAGACTTGAAGTCTAAACAAGAAGTTCAAGAAGAACTAGCAGGAACTGGATTAATCAGATGAGTATAAAAATAACACCAGAGAGGTGAGCTAGAGCTCCAAGAGATGTGTTGTCGAGACTGAAGAACTCTTCAGCCTCGACTCCAATATATATCCCTACCTAGGAAGCTTCTCAAGCAACTTCCTCCAACTAGGGAGTTTCTCAAGCAACTTCTACTAACTAGGAAGATATTAGAAGGCTCTGGAAGATTCTAGAGAGTTTTAGGAAACTTCTAGAATGTTCTAGAAGGTTCTAATAAATATGCCCTTGAGACTAGGAAGATATTAGAAGGCTCTAGAAGGTTCTAGAGAGTTCTAAGAAACTTCTAGAATGTTCTAGAAGGTTCTAATAAGTATGTCCTTGATACCTGCTAGAGATTTAGAACAGCGTATGAAATTCTTTGCCAAATTTTCATCAATATATGCCTTGAGTTCAACCAGCTCATCTTGTGATAAACTATAGATTGGTCCAAATGGTGGCTCAGTTCTTTCCTTGAGGTCGATTGAACAATCATATAGACGATGCTTTGGAAGAATATTTGCATTCTTTTTCTCAAAAACGTCTTGATAATTCAAATATTGGCTTGGAATACCACTTAAAGTCTTTCCACCATCAAAACCGGGTGTGACATAAATAGCAAAAGTTGATCCTTCTTTTGTTGCGTGTATAAAAGCTTTTGCACTTATAAGTACGATTTTTATTATACTAAACTTATAGCTTTTTACTTGGTCGGCAGAATATTTAATAACATTTTGAAAAAAACAAAGTCTACGAGAATACTAATCTATTTGAGAGTTATATTTTTCTAGCCATGATAAACCTAAAATAACTAGATTAGATAGAGATTTAATTATGTTAAAGGTTATGTAGCTATTATGACCATCTATTCTTACTTTTATAAGACGAATTTCATGAGTGATGTCTCCAAAAGACAATGGACGACCATCTATAACTTCTATATGTACGGATTTAGTTTTTTGTATTAAAGGTATTTTACAATTCTTAACAAATTGTTCATCTAAAAAACATACTGAGGCTCCTGAATCTTATAAGACAGAGGCTCTACAGTTTTTTGGTCCTAAATATACATCTATTATAAACAAGGAGAGGGTTCAGAGGAAAGAATAGGACCTTCACTAGGAATTGTATAGGGTTCCAAGTGCATGGTGTCGTATGACGTGGCCTTCTATCTGGGAATACATTGGGTACCTGGCTGTGGAGAGTTTATTTGAAATTTGATGGCAAAATCCAATAGGTCATTTGTCCTCAATAAAAAGGAAAAATAATACAAAAACCTCACAAAAGAGAAGTTATATATATAAACCCTCTTGTATTCAAGTAAGTTTCTACAAAAAGGGTTCAAATTTCCACAAAAACCCTTCAAAACTTTATTTACCCGCAAGGACTTATTTCTTGCTAAACTTTAGAGTCAAATAACTCTTAATCTAACCATTTAGTTTCTATAAAATTTAATTCAAAGTATAAATAATCTTCTTAAGTTTCATCATAAGAAAGAATCAACCATAAATTCATTTCCGATCGTCTGATATCTCAAAACCCCTAGCAGGTTCTTGAAACCCTAGCTCAGAGACACCCGAGCACTATTTTCCTTATATCTCACAAACCCAAAATTCTAATGCCATAAAATTTTTGCACATAGTCTTGTGACATAAGTATATATACTCCTGAAAATTTTGAGCCAAAAATCTTTTAAATTACCTAAGATATAGCTCAAAATGTAACCACTATATAAGCAGGTCACTTACTGCCTTTAAGTTTGTAAGCACTGATTTCAACTCCCAATATCTCCTTTATCCTAGCTTGGATTTTATAGAGTCATATATGGAAAATGTAGTTATAAAAGTGCTCTCTTCAACCCCAATCGCCAATCCTCAATTGCTCTCTGTATGCGCGAGTTATATCCAAAAGAGTGACAGTAGGTCCAAAATCAACACCTTAACTTTGGGCGCCTATAACGTCTTCATAAAAAGTGCAAATCACACAAAATTTGCATCTAAACCAGATCCAAAAACCTAAACTTTATGATCCTAGCCTTTGATGTTTGACTCCTTTCAAAAAACAAACCCTAACTCCTAGTAAACCATAGTTGTTGTGCCATTTCTTTGGACAATGTTGAGCAGTGTGCTTAGGTTTTCTACAATATAAACATAATCTTCCTTGACGGCGTCGAATCTTATCTTGTTTAATAAGAAATTTAAAGCATACCACATCAATTTGCGTGTTTTCTACTTTCAAATGTACGTTTTGTGAGGATGTTGATGTTACCATTGAATAATAACGTTGAGGCTCTCTTATACGACTCTTAGATCGAAACTCAAAAAGTTGATTGTCACACTTCACAACAAAATCAATTGCTTGACTCAATGTTTGAGGATCAGGTAAATTGAATATTAATTTTTTTATCTCATATTATAATCCATAGAGAAATTAGCTGATGAGTGCAACATCATCCCATTTGATATCAATCGCTAGTTGTCAAAATTATGAAGCGTATAATGACATTGATTGATTGCCTTGTCATAGGATGCGAATCTTGTTAGTGGCAACACGGATTGCATCATATTTTCTATATATAGATCAAAATTTTATTAAAAATGCCTCCAAATTATCCAATATTGGATCACGTCTTTCAAAAAAAGATGAAAACCACGATAAAGCAGATCCCAAAAATAATTTTTCAGTAAACCTAACTTGAGATCCTTGCGTAGAATAATTCTGAGGTTGAAGTTCAATCACCAATTGTACCTGATTGACAAATCTTCAAAACTTAGATCTTGTGCCATCAAACTTCTCAAGCAAATTAATTTTTGGTTCTCTAATATTTGAATGGTATTCCATCATAGGTGAGGTAGTATGGTTTAGTGTAGATATTGACGTAGCTCCAACCATCTCTATATCTTCACTTCCTGCTAATCTTGTTGCTCCTTGTAGTGGTAAATTGAGTTGATGCATTGCAAGCATTAGCTCTCTCATTTGTTCTTACATTTGTGCCATTGCACTCTTCATTTCCACAAGCTCTGCCATGATAATACAATAGGAAGGAAGGTGTCTACTGTCACTTCAAGAAATGCAGAATAACACACTCAAAAGAAAAAATTCTAGAAACAATATCAGTTTAGAAGTGGATACTCCACAACTTCTAAAATGCTTATGTCTTATCAAGAGAAAGGGGTAATCCACTCTTAATCAAGAAAAGACAAAGCTCTGATATTGTATGTGTACACTTGTCAATCTATCAAGGATATGAATTAGAAAAAGATGTATAATCTAATGAAAATTGTATCAAAGAAAAATCACAAAATAGGAATAAGAAAGTATCTACATTCAAAGAGAAACTGGAATGGCTGTTGCCAAAGACTAAAAACATGAAGACTCTTGAAACTAGACTAAGATCAGGAAAGGAGTTGACAAGAGTCAAGAGGGCTTTATTCTTGCCTCTATAAATATAATCTAACTAAGAGCTATGTGGCAGTATTCTATAAGACCTCATATACGTGTCTAATTTGCAAGACACGTGTCAAACTTGCAAGACAAGTTTCCTACATGTGCGCCACATATTTGGCTTGTTCCGCAAGCTACCAACATGTGTGACACATGGCTAGCTTGTTCCACAAGCTACCAACATGTGCGCTATGTGGCTAGCTTATTAACCAAGTTTCTAATCTATCAATCACCTATAGACATGTATAAAGGTGATTCTGCGTCTATGAAGCTTCTAGGAAGCTTGTCTATCAGATATTATCAAATCAATTTATTTTATCTACTTCTATTAGTCTATATTACTTAGATAATTATTGGAATAAATCTTATGTCCGTGACATATTGGCAATGACAATTAGGAATAAAAATAATATAGGTAGGTATGATAGATTTACCAAATGAAAGTTGTATTTAATAAGAAAAGAAATTTTTTATATATTTTTATATATAAAGACTATTAATACTATAAAATAATATCTTATTAATATAAGGTGATGTCTTATTATTATGTCACTTAATTTAATATATAATATAAATAAATTTTAAAATACTTTATATATTAAATTTATATAAAATAAAATAAAAAGAAATAAAAATTTAATTATATTTATTTTAAAATATTATATATAATATTATATATAATATTATATTATATATATAATATTATATAATAAAATATATTTAATTTTTTAACATAGTTTCAAAAATATGAAATTAAATTTTTATATATAAACCTCTATAATATCCATTTTTTATATAATAGATGTGTTTGAATTATTTATGTTAGGTTTAAACCTATATTTGAATGAATTAAGTTAGTAGCATTTTAAAAAGATAGGAATTGTACTTTATCATATATTTTATGAAGAAATATTGTAAAGTATTGCATTACAACTAAATTCTCTTTCTTACATATTTTTACAATTTTTTTTGTTTATTCTATCATCTTCTTTTCCAGTGGCTTCCATGATAAATTCTTTTATAGATAATTTTGATTTTTTTTCAATCTCTACTTTATTTTTTGCTTCTTCATTTTGTCTCAAACTCTCACCATCAAAAAAATTATTAAACCTCTTTTTATTACAATATATTACCATAGTTTCTAATCTTTCATATTTATTATAATAATATATTCTATAAAATTCTATTTTAAGTTTCAAAAAATATTTAGATAAATAACAAAAAAGAATTACAATTTGATGTTTGTACAAATTATCTTATGTAACATACTCAGAAAAACACTATTATATTATGTATTGTCTTATTTGAAAATGCATCAAATACTTGGCTATAGAAGATAAACTTGTATATTGTAACTAATCAAAAACTTAACAATTCTAATATAATCCTAAATAAATTCTAATTAAAATCTTAATAATTCTAATTAAATTTTAAAAGAAATTTTAAAGAAATTATAAGGAAATCTTAAAGAAATCCTAACCAAATCTTATTCAATTCTAAAGAAATTCTAAATAAATCCTTATTAAATTTTGACCAAATCCTAATTAGATTTTAATCAAATTTTAATCAACTTTAGTCAAATCCTAATGAAATCCTAATACAATCATGAATCAAATCTTAAGACAAATTTTAATTAAATCCTAATCAAATCCTAATTAAATCCTAATCAAATCCTAATTAAATCCTAATCAAATCCTAACTTAAATTTTAAATCAAATTTTAATAAAATTCTAAGACAAATTCTAAATCAAATTCTAAATCAAACTCTAAGACAAATCCTAAGTCAAATCTTAATGAAATCTTAAATCAAATTCTAAATTATATCCTAATTAAATCCTAAATCAAATCTTAAATCAAATCCTAAGTCAAACTCTAATATCTTAAATAAATCATAATTGAATCTAATAGTAGATTTGAAATCTCATTAATTATTAAACTAACCATTGATCTTTATTCAAAAAATTTATATTCCTTAACATACTAATAAAAAATAAGCATACAAAATTTGAAGGGATTTGAACACACAAATTGGAAAAAAAAAAAAAAAAAACTCCTCATTCTCTCAAGTGTTGGCCGTTTTCCTTCTCCAACATTAATTTTGATCTTCCAATATCAATATCTCTTTTTTGAACTATTTATGTGTTATAAAATTTTACAAAAATACTGAAAATTAAATTAATTACTAACTCAAAAAAAAATCATTTCAATCTAATTGGCAAATTACTCAAACTCATAGAAATCCTTTTAACCTTTAAAATTCAATTTCTAAGACCTTAGCTCATTTAAACTATAATAATTTTTTATTTAATTATTAGATTAAGCTCAAATTAATATTAAACATTCAATACAACTATATTTATAAATTCACAAATTATTATATGTAGATCTACTACAAAACTCTCAATATGTTTAAAAATGTGAATCCACTTTATTTCTCAATAACTAGAGTCATCCAAATAATACCCTAATTTTGTATAGTTCTCACAAAGTTATTACAAATCCAAAAATCTCAAAACCAATGCTTAAAAAATCTTATCAAGTCTATTCTTAAACCTCGCTCTTTGATCAACAAAAGAACTTTTTATCTATTGTAGGCACACAATTTTGTGCCTTGGAATCTGGTTTTAATCCTGGTTCACAACCAACTCTCCCCGGATATCAATCTAAGATTTTCTTAGGTAATTTTTGCTAGAAACTATCCTTTACTTTGATCTTAAGATGCCTATAGTAGTATTTTTGCTAATCTACCTTGTTTTGTCTTGTTTATAGCCCTATAAAGTAAATAATAGCCCTTTTATAAAAAAACAACATTAATACTAAATATTTTTATTACATGTAATTTTTAAAGTAATTTTATTACTTAGTCTTCAATTAAGCTTCTTAATAATAAATATATTATTTTGCTCTTTCATCATATAGCCATGTTATAATACAATAATACTATGCAAAATTTTTAAAAATATTTAAAATTACTTATTAAGGTTGTAATTCTATAGATCAAAGTTTTTTTTATAATAAATTAATATTTTTGAGATAAAATTATAAATTTTAAGAAGTCTATAAAATCCAAAATCTATAATATTCTAAAAATTTTACAAAATGGCAATAAATTTTAAATATATAATATTTATATATTTCTAAAAATAGATATAAATCTAAAATTTATAATAATTTTAGATTTTTAAAATAATTTTAAATTTTAAATCTATTATATTTCTAAAATTTTAAAAATAGCCACAATTTTTTAAATATAATAAAATTTAAGGATTTTTTTTAAATTATAAAAATATTTAATAAATCAAAAAAATTAATAATATTTAATAAATTATGTCTTATAAAATAATTATTTGATTGAAATATTTATAATAGATTTAAAAAGAATATTTTTAAAATATTTCTTTATATTTAAAAAATTATATTATAAGAAGCCTTTAATTATAATTTTTTTATTCTTATAATAAAATATATTTTTTAATATTATATATAAAAATATAATATTTGTTACATTTTATTATAAAATTTCTACTTTAAAAGTATATCTTCATCAAAAAAATTATTTACATTGTGTTTCCAATTATTCAATAGATAGATCATACACATGTCATCTATTCATTAGACCAAATATACCTATACATAGAATAACTATCTATTATTAAAAATAACATACTCTTTTATATAAATACAAGTAATTTGAAATAAAAAAATATATAAAAATATTTTACATAGGAGAAACCAATTATAATGAGCATATGATAAAAACAGTGCATATTAAAAATAAATATTAGCAGTAATATAAAACACTAATAGAAATGAAAACACTTGAAAATAAAGAATATATCAAATACCACCTATTTTAAAAATAAAAATATTCATACTTCAAATATTATGATAAAAAATAAATCAAAATAAATATTTTACTATAATAAAATATAAACTTTTAGAAAACTTATTAAAAAAAATATTTTTTTAAAATAATATTAATAAATATACAAGATAGAGAACCACCACAAAGAAGAATTTTTTTAAGTATAATATTTTAAAGAAAGAAGTATTAATAAATCATTAATAAAATAACATTACACAAATCAAATATATCAACAATAATTACCACAAGCATACTATGATAAATTTTAAAAGTGATAAATTACATAAATTAAATAATTTTAAAATTTTAAAAAGATTAAAATAACTATTAAATTTATATTTATATATATTATAATTATAAATTAGAAATAATTTTTAATATATTATTTTATTAAATTAAATTTTAATTTAATAATATAATAAATATTTTAATATAATACTATCATATATATTATAGATTAATAATACTATTAATAAATATTAAATTAATTTATTATATAATAGATAATTATTAAAAAAATAGCAATGCATACCATGTTATTTTTGTTTTAATTTATTTTTTTATTAAAATGACTTGTCTTTGGTTGAATGCTTTAATTTGGATTTTATGATTGAATGTTGTCAAATAATTGCTAAGGTGGGAGAGGATTTCAAAGTTCATGAGAGGACTAGGAGTCATACAAAAAGTAGATCATGTTGTTATATAAAGGGATGATCAAAATCTTCTCATACAAGAATGTTATTTCGAAGCTCCAAAAAAGGCGGAGATGAGTTGCAATGCTGAAACTTGTTGCATTAAATCCAATTGAAGTACAAATTAGTTCCTTGAAATCAGCACATTGATTATTATTCTTGCTATAATAACCTATCAATTCAACAACAATTTCAAATGCCCATCACAACAATTGAAATCAAAACTTGTGAGTAAATCAAAACTTGTGAGTAAATCACAATGTGATTGGAAGTAATCAAGAGAGGAAAGAATGTTGTGATGGACTAAGAACTGGGGTTGCATTAGAGTTAGTCATTGATCTAGCAATTTAGAAGGTGTCAACAAATATTTGCAAGGATTACGACAAGACTAACATGCAATTAAAGAGGGTCACGAGTGCACTAGGAAGTTGCAGCGAAATGAGTGTTGCGAAGCAGGGTAGAGCAAGGATTGTGACGGGGCTAGCAAGCAATTACAAAGGATTGCAAGAGTCGCCATGGAATGGGCGTCACGGAGCAAGCCAAAACAAAGGTCATGACAAGACTACCAAGCAATTACGGAAGGTTGCGACTATATTATGAGGTTTTTGGAGAAAAGGCGTCGCAAAGCACAGTGAAGCAAGGGTCGCAATAAGACTAGCAAGCAGTTACAAAGGGTCGCTAGAGTTGCCGTGGAATGGGCGTCAAGGAGCAGGGATTGCGATGGGACCAAAAGGCAGCTAGGGAGGGGTCACTGATCAAATTATAGAGAGGGCATGATTTCTGATTGTATACAATGAGCAGACGATGTGAAGATCCAGCGGAAAAGAGACTATAGTTAATGCCTCTTTACCGCTGCATCTTCACATTGTTTGTGGTTTTCTTTTTTGTTTGAGTGTGGGGTCTTTCCTCATATTTTCCTATTTTCAAGGTTGTAACATAGGCTGCATTTTAGGGATTGTTTGCTTTGGAACTGGAATCGGTTTCTAGTAGTTGCTTGCATCCGGTGCTTAATTGAGCAAGCAATGTGAAGGATGGAGGACTATGTACTTCAGATTCGTTCGAAGAAATGAGCGCATGGTTCAATGATGTCAGTTTATGAATTCCTCCGCCTTGGAACGCAAAGAGGATTGATATCGCTGAAGGCAGAAGCCAAAACTTTTGGCAGCATCGAGGTTGGATGTGATGCGGAGTAGCAGGGATTGAGGGTCATGGAATTTTCGGGTATGAATGTGAAGGTGGGGGCATCTCCACTGCAGGACCCGTCAGAATGGACGTTATGCACCCTGTCGTGGATATTGCCCAAGTTCTATCGTTCATAGGCAATATCGACCATAACAGAGGTGATGGCAGTTTGTATTCTGAGCTGATTGTTGTGTCTTTTAGGCAATGTTTGGAATCCCTTCAACCAGGGTGTCATTTTGTCGTTTGTCCAAAGCATCTTTAGATAGTTGTTCAGGAAATGTTGATTTGATTTCTCGTTCACAACGAGAATCTGCCTGAGTTGCGTTGGTCACTTGGAGCCTTTTCACATTGGTCCCGACGCGTGACCAGTAGCTGTTGAATCGAGAGTTCCCATCACAACATCCTGGAGCCTGGATCTCCACCGTTCCCCTCCAGCTACTAGGTTTGCTAGCTCTGACATGCAAAGTTGGAGAGCTGGACAGATTAAGTGAACGCACGAATCCAACTCCCAATTGTCCCAATGATTTTGAAAATTTGGGCGATGTCATTTTCAAACGGACTGAAACTGCGATGATTACTTATGTATATTTACAGTGGAAACTTGAGGAACTAGTCACGAAGGTGAATCCTCCAGCTTCGGAACGAACCCTTCTTCATGCTGTGGAGAGCATCTCATTTTATGTGGCTGCAACTGTGTGCGGGGATAATGCCCTTCATGTGAAAGACATCCGTGCTAATGAAATCATGAACGAATCTGTTGAAGCACCTCTTGTTGTTAAAGTGAGTTCATCAGTGTTCTCCAATTTAATGCAGTAGGTTTTCTCAACTCCTCCTCTTCGTGGTACGTTTCTTGACATCGCAATACGTAAATGGGTTGCCTCGTCTCAGGCAGGACTGAGAACATTAAACGGTAGCGCTAGCATGCTTGTATTCTGCATGTTTTTTTTGCGTATGCTGCCTTGTATATGCTTTCTTAAAACAATCAGTATTGTGCAGAAAGAAGCATTGCTGCTTGAAACCGGCTTTCTCTACAATGACATAACCCGGGTTCATTTTACGCAGTGCTGCTGCTTGGACATTACAAATGCTTCAAATCTCTGTACGACAGTGACAGCCATTTGTTACATACACCTTGATGACAATGTTCAAACCGATTTTGTCATGAAATTTCCTGTGAATTGTTGTTGAGAATCCCGCACCATCTTTACATCAGATAAGAGGAAAAGAATTTCAAGGTCTAGACGACCTAATCTTGTAGCAGGCGTTTGTGTCTGATGGAACTATGATATAAGGATCGTAGCTCATCATGCTGCTGTATCCTTGACACCTGCACAAAGCTTTCAATGGTTTGTACTTACTAGGTCCAGAGCTCTCAGAAAGAGGCATGTCGGTGCATACACACAGGATCAAATCTTGACATGCTACTTGACACAAATGATGCGACTGCTTGAACCCATAATGTTGTGAACTTCAACGAAGCTTTTCCCCTATGAGTGAAAATAAATGCAAGAAATGTGGTTTGCTGTTACAAGAATTCTGGATGAATTATTTAATCCATTTGGTTTTTTTTTAATGTAGGCTATTTGTCAGACCTAACGAACATCCAGTGTCTTGCCAGAGTTGAGAGTGACTTTCCTGGTTACTGTATGGGATCCTTAATGTTTATTATCCCTGCTGCACAATGATGTGCTGATATATGCTATATCTAAAAAGCATAAATTGCAGACAATCGACCTGTGGACGTGTCGGTGACTTTTAATTGCACCCACATCAAAATTTTACTGCACGGATCCGTTTGCAAATAGCATGTTCATAGAAGACGCACCAGGTGGAGCAGCACGTCTGTGATAGATGAGGCTCTGTAACGCACTCTCTTTGATTGTTCTTTCTTCAGCACGAGGTACTGTTTTTCAGCTCATACATCATAACTGCGAAACGAATTTTATTGCGAGGGCCGCAATCATGCACTGTATATATATATATCAGTAATCTAAGGTTCACGATTTTTAACTTTAGCAGCCCACGATGCATCCATTATTGTACATGATTTGTCTGTAGTTATATCCTGAAATTCAATCTTTAAGAGCTAATGGGGGAAAAAGTATGTCAAAACTGTTATGGGACTGTAGATCTTGGAGACCGAGCATGCCTGCAGTCAAACTATCTGGTGAAATAATAGGCAAAACATCCAAGAGCCACACGGGTAAGCTCGTGCAGATGTCCTTTTTCAAAAATAAATTAATAAACAATACAAAAATATAATTATTAATAATGAACATTATATCAGTTTTTCTTTCCTTTTCTTTTTCTTTTTAAATTCAACGAAGTCAGGACATGGGATACAGGAATTTAAGGTGGAGAATCATCTACTATAGCATGAAGAAGTGACGCACAAACTCAAAAGGTGGATGAACTATCATATCAAGCATCTCATAAACAATACTCATCCAATGAAGGGATTGATCAATTCCACTAAAAAACACTGGACGAATACCAGACCTTACTGCATAATGCTGTTTATCATACATGTGAAGCTTGCTGTGTCCAACATGCTTGTCACAGTGTATTCGAAGATAAGGCGTGAGCAACTGACCCAATCGTATCAATTTAGATATTCTCGTTGCTGGCACGGTTTTGAATTTTTCTACAGGGAGTGGTGTTTGCCCACTGGTGAAGGAGCCAGCTCTGCAGCCTCCGCCGAGGTACCACTCAGGGCCTACATGCTGGGAAGTTGGAACTGATTGGTTCAGCTTTAGTTCACCAATGATAGAAGCTGAACCTTTGTTGAAATTAACGTAGAGTTCTTTGCTTTTCTCTACGTCTCTCTTTATGGGTACCATTTCTAACTTTCCGTGTGAGTTGTGTGTTGGAGTATTATGTTGGCTTTCTTGTGTTGATGCGAGTAAATAAATGCCCCTTTGGGTGCCAGTGAGGCAGGGCTCTCAACCAAGCCACTCCATGCGCGGAGTACTGTATTGTCACATTTGACGATCGCCAGAATCTGAGACGTCAAACTTCTGGACAAAGCGTTACCACAAACAAATTCCAATAGGAGGTGCTGCGAGGGCCTGCCATCTGACTCCTCATGTTTCATGAGCCAGCGTACGGCAGCCTCTCGTTTCCATACACCCGAGACAATGTACTTGCAGCGTGCAGAGTGCAGTCTTTCTGCACGCACAGAATCCGAATTATCATAAGCTATAGATATGTGCGGCTCTTGCTACGATGCTCATCCTTTCTTTCCACCCACCAGCCATAAAGAATTAAAAAAATGCAGCTGATATGAGAAATACATGTATACAATAGTGGATCTGACTTGCGGCTACTCTTCTTTCTCTCTTCCTTCCTTCATTCCTTCTCTTCTTTCTTTTTTGTCTGGTGAAGATCTAGCCTTCACTGAGCCGAGATGAGATTTTCATGGCAGGGATTGTTGTCAGGCTCAAATTTCCGAGATAAATTAAGAGCCTCATTTGATGATCATGCAGCAGCTTCCGACACATTTGTCAGCGAAGGATTTAAAGGAGGCACATGGCCCATGGAGGCTCATGTTCCATGCTCGCGAATTCGCTGCTGCTGCTCACCTTGGCACTCGCCGAATTTGGGTGCCTTGCGATCCATGAGGGCGGGTTGACCTCACCAAACGGCAGGATCTGTCATCACATTCCGTATCGGGATGCACCTTCGCCGTGGCCGCAGGGGCGCTGACCATCGTCTCACCTTGCTCATGCTCTTATTAATTCGGCCCGATACCCGCAAATGCTCTTTGTCATTTTGGGCACGGAATCCGCTGATTCGACAAGCGCCCGAAGCCCCCAGCGAATGATAACCGCTCCATTTGTACATGACAGAGTAGTTTGTACTGATGCGAGCGCCCTTCATGTTCGATGAGGATTGCAGTAGTTGCAATTCCTCCAGAACGCCTATTTGGATGCTCGCACTCCTGCACATCTTGAACCATTTCAACTGCGCGCTGGTTCCAATCCGATGATCTGCCTCTGGAACACGAGGTGGGAGTTGACCCCTGACGAATGGCTAATCTTGTTCTGCCACAGCAATCTCCGGCTTGTGATGGGGACATCCATGGTGCCGCCGCAGAATAATCCTACCTAAGTCATTCTACGTAAGTCACGGTGCGGGCACTGTTAATAGAAAATATTAAACGGCAGCCTTGCACGAAAAAAGTTTTAAACAAGGGCATCGAAATCAACCGGTGCGCACCGCAAGATTCCAGATAATTCGCAAGAATGTGTACCAATGAAGCCGAGCGATTAAATACTTGCGGTCGATGCCGCCAGGTGATTCTCTGCGCCTGTCACTGGATGGACTGGTCCGGAGAACACCTCGTGATCAACGAGGGTGCAGTTGACCTCTGATTTCTCACCCAAAAGGGACCCATGTTCTCAGCTCCTCGTGAAGCTTCGCTGCATGCGAGCGGCAACCACCCCTTAGTCTAAATTTACGGATTGACCCTGCGTGCGTGCCGTGCCGTGCCGTGACATCATAACCCAAAAGCTCCGTCGCGGGGTCCCTGCAGGAGCGTCAGCACACGCAAGCAACAAACACGCATGCATCACACCGGCGTCAACGACAGCCTTGCCGATGCTCTTTCCACACACGCACTCCCACTGGGCAACCTGGTGAAGCTCCAACTCCTCCCTTGCGCAGCAGCAGCAACAACAACAGCTCCTGCGAACTAGCTACAGCCACACCACCGTGCAATGAATTCGGCGCCTGGAGCATGGCCGGCGATCGACAACGGCGACGAGATCTAGCATCGCGAGCTTTGATCCTTCCGGCGATGCGACGCTATGCGCGAATGATGAATGATCCTCTTGACGTACAAGGAACTATTGCATCATTTAAGAATAATAAATTAAAGGTTAATATGTATGATTTTCAAAAAAGAATCATTTTATATGATTGTTGAAACCATTTACCATCCAAGTTGGATGAAAATCTTTCTCAGTGATTAAGCCATAACATATTTCGGCCTCCAACCATATTTGGAATAAAATTAAAAAATATATACTTAATCTGCTATTTCAAAACTAGTACAAAAACTTTGTTTGATCACTGACACAAGTTCAAAGCTATCAAAAGTATATATATATATATATATATATATGTTGAATTGGTTAACAGCTTGAAATTTGATCAAAAATTGAATGTGCTGAATTAAATAATTTAGAATAGATCTCAATGATTTTTTTTTTTTTTTTTTTTTTTTTTTGCTTTCAAATTTTGGGAAACCAACACATTAATTGATATGATTTTTATAAGGTTCATATCTTTCCGCACCTAAGTGCCACTTTGTTAACAGAAATTGTGTTTATAAAATTTAAAAACACCTACATATATTTTTGAGTATTATATATATATATATATATATATATACAAATTTCTATAAAATTTTGCTAGTTTAATAATTGAACAACATAATTACACATGTACATACATGTGTATAGTAGAACTAGATCTTCAAATGATATCTTTACTTAAAGTATATATCTTGAAAAGTCACATTGCAAAAATTCAGTGCAAAAATCTCAAATTATGAATCTCAAAAATTTGATTCATTCAAAGATGTATAATAAATAGATTTTATGATTATTATTATTTTCTGCCTGAATATCAATCCAATCAGTAGTGTACATGCATAGTTTTTATTTGAAAAACACTGTATAGTATAAAAATTATAAGTCAAGTATTATTACTATTATTCTTATCATTATCATCATTATTTGAAGTTTAAAATTTTCAATTAAAATTTCAATAGATTACAATATTATACAGTGTTAAAGAAGGAGAAAGAACTTGATGAATCAGCCTTACGGAATCTAAGTGGTCCAACATGATGATAGTGAATCCCTCCACAAATGACACCCTTGCTCATTAATTTTGGAGAGTGGAATTTGACTATATTGCAGGAACCTTTTTTCCAAATTATTAAAAACTTATCATCTTCTTCTCGTTTGGCCAAGACGTCTTCAGAACTTCATAGTTGGTGATCATGTCTTGGGTTGGTGAACTTCCTCTTCTTTCTATCCCTATAATTTGATTGATTCTTTAAGAATATATAAATAGAGAGCCCCAATTGTTTCCATCTCAAATTCTCAAGCATCAATCCACCAATTCTTTAATAAATGGCAAAAGAGATAGCCGCCAGCCCTACTATTTTTAGGGTAATAAAAGATACAAATGAACAAATTGGTGTGTGGTAAACTTCGCATACATTAAACCCAAATTCGCGAAAACACTGAAATAATTGTGTACCATGGACAAGAATTGGCAAAGGGTATCAAACATGCATGTGACTAAGCCATGGCAATGCACAACGAGAGCACTCAGTTTTCAAAGAGCCCATACAAAAATTTCTCATGGCAGCGCTGATGAGCAACCCGCAGCGAAGACCGGGAGAAACGCATGCACAACAGCACACACACTGTGAGCCACGTTGCTGCGGTTGCGCCCCCAGAGGCCACGACACGAGGAACCGCACGAGGAATCGCACGAGCCAGGGAGCGAGCTAGCGAGCTAGCGATGGTACCGACTGGTGAAGGGGTGAAAGGGCGAGGTCACAACAGGTGCATGTGTCACCTGGGGCGACGTTGGAGTTTGCACACGAGTCGACGATGATGAGGGACATGCATGCACCTTTCTTTGCTTTATCATACTCTCTGGCTTGTGGTTGCTTGGTCGCTGGCTGGGCCGTGTCTCAAATGGAAGAAGTCGAATGAGAAGGAGAAGAATCTTGGGGACTGGGACGGGGGACGGACAGAGGCTTTCGTTCCACAGGCGGAGTGAAAAAGGGGTGAAAAGCAGCTACTCCCAGGCTGCAGGCATCAAACTGGCCGGGTGACACGGCCTTGGGCATACCCCACTTGAAGCTGGACAGAAGTTTACCAACGCCATGTCAAAGCGGGAGCAAGTCCAAAAGAGGGGACGGGAATAGAAAGATGACGAGGAGCGAGGAGCGCATGCCCGCAGCAGTGTCTGTCAAGTCCCCACTTCTCTCCCACACACCCCCCCACCCCTCTACAAAGCTCACCCGACCCCGGCCCCATCCCCCATTCCAGGCCGCTCACCCCCATACCTCCCCTCTTGCGCAGGTTCATTCACGTGCAAGCTGGATCATGCATGTAACTCCCGAAGCACCACGCAGCACTCACCTGGGAACACAGTGTCCCACCTAAAACGCGCTGTGCCAGCGTGCTAGCGATTGGCACCATTTTCCTCTGTCTTACCCTCATTTCTGACGCACTTGCATCGTCTGTAGTGTTTAGTTGGTATTGTCCTCTGGGGTGTGTGCGCTTGCGCTTGTAGTGGGTGCAGTGGCATCGCAGGTTTTAGTTATTGGCAGTGAAGCGGTGAGTCGGTTTGAGGAAGATCGATTCTGTGGGTGGAGGTTGTGCACTGGTGATGGATTAGATTGCTTCTTGGTTTGGGTAGTGATGTGATTGATCGGTAGGCAAAAGAAACGGCTTTTAGTTTCAAGCATGTGATCAATTTGGTGGGTGCGGCATTAGTTTTAAGTTGGTAGTCAAACAGCATTGCGTGCTTCATAGGAAAGGGCCGGTTTCAAGCCGTTGGGGCTTAGGGTTGGCATCATTATCGATACAGCGGATGGCATTGAACATGGGTATGCCGATGGAGTATAACGATGCTCTCGACTACTGCAACTATGCCGACCAGGAGTATTGGTCCGACTTGACAGACACAGAGAGCAATGACGATTACACTTTTACTCCTAGAGCATTTGAGCCTGTTGTTCCGCGCAGTTCCAAGCGGACGTACGGCGTGTTTTTTGCTAGCGAAGCGGTGCTGGAGCAAAAGAAAAGGAGTAGGATTAATGAGCAGTTTGAGCTTTTACGGGCTGCCATACCGAATTCATGCACCGTGAGTTTTTTGAGGGATACCGCCCTGTGCTTTCTTGTCTAATTTGAATAAACTGGTGGCGTGCAAATCTCTGTGGTGATTGTAGTGGCTGGTGGCCTGGTCGAAGTTGTGTTCAGTTATCAGGGCCCCAAGTTTCTCTTCAATTTGTAGCATTATATGACTAATGAAAGCTCTGTTACGACTCTGCAGGATGTGAAGGCCTCTATACTGACAGGTGCATACGAGTATATTAAGAAGTTGGAGAGACAAGTGCAGGATTTGCAGCATAAGCTTGATGCAGAATCATGTTGCGAAGATGACACGAGTTGTTCTGACGATGATTTGAGCACTTGTGAAGATGACTTCAGCCATTGGTTCACTGAGGAGAAGAGGCCAGTGGGATGCAATGCTGCCTCAGAAGCGGAGCTTACGAGTTCCTACGGATGCCCGCAACCTACGGTATGCACTTGCAGATCTTTGAAAACTTCTTGCCTTGATTTCAAAGTTTTTTGATCTGGAACCTTCACGCCGCAAAATTTCCCTTGACTCAATTATAAGCATTGCGTGATCAGGTGGAAGTTGTACAAACCCAAAGCGGATTGAAAATCCACGTCGAGTGTGAGAAAAGATCTGGGCTGTTGATGGATATTATGGAGGTGCTGGAGTCGAGTGGTCTGTACGTCGAACAAGCTAGTATAGCTTGTCAAGAACTCCTCGTATTCGATGGCGTTGGATTAGAGGTACTACGAATTGCTCATATTGCGGTGATACTATAGCTTCTGATTATTACATGCCTCGGTAGCAGGCAAAGAGATCACGTATCGAATGGACTTGATAATTAGACACTCGAGCAACTAGCCGTGACGTCCCGACGCTCTGATTATATAGTTAAACCATGATTATTTATTTCAGGGTTGTCGTATACTGAGGGTTGAATTTGTGTAATTCAGGTTGAGGGAGGTGACGGGGCAGAGTGCAGACGTGTATCATACGTAAATGCCGAGCACGTGGAAGCTCGCTTGAGGTGTCTCATCGTCAAGCAAAAGGATTTAGCACTACAGTAAGAAGTACAATACATACTCTTCAAGATACTGGTTCGTTGTTGGTATGATGGGTGGGCGTTCGCTCTACACCACGTTCATAAATTTCCAGGTCGGAAGCCCAGATTTCTGAATTCAAGGCTCACCCAACACATAACTCAGTAGATCTTTATGTTGGGCTTTGGATTCAAGTAGTTAAAAGTGAAAGGAACTCCAGAGGGGCCAAGCTATTGAAGCTGTCGCAACAACAAGTCCATTCCCACAATTCTTGTCGGTAGGGATTGAGGATTCAGTCTAGCACAATGTCGAGGTCGAGCTGCTTACTAGATCCATGACGACAGCGGATTATCGTGACTTTTTTCCAGTCTTTGGCACCGCTGGCGAACTTCTGACAATTTTCGCTTCGGCTTTGAAGCTGCATTAGGGTCAATGCCAGCCAAGCAGTACCTATCAATGAAGGCCTCGGAAGGTCTTCTTATCGGCTACCAGCCTCTATGGCAAAAAGCTACTGGGAACATTCAACAAGTTACTTAAATGGAGAGCTGTATGGTCTTCATCCTTGCCACCTCCCTTTGGAGTGAATCACTCTTTGTCGGGCTGGTTGGTTGTAATTGATACTGTTTTTTTGCAATGAAAGTTTCCCAACAATTGCCGAAACTATTTCTGCTCCCGTTCAACATCTCCGCCATAACAATGTTCATCTCTGTCCATTTGTTCACCAGGTTGCATGCCGTTGGGCCATGTTCAAATTCCCGCACAGAGGCCTTCATTACTTCTCGTACAGGACAATCGCCAGAGGTATTCTTCGGTACTGTTAGCGGCAGTGCCAGATGGGCCAATCTCATCTGTCCAACCTCTTGTTGGAAGATGTGAAAATTTGAGGCATGCAACTATCCCTAAGAAATTATTGTATCTAGCCAGTGACCAGTCGCCACCTTCTGAAAGTTGTGCTGCTAAGGCATGACCATTCCTGAACTTAAATTTGCTGAGGCAGCTCGTGACCAGAAAAAATTTCGCTTTGTCCTTTAGACGTCTTGTAATAGAGAAAAGCAGGGGACGTAAACTGAATGACCATTGTTTTGATAAAGCCGTTGGTGGGGGTAAGTTGCACATTTTCTGCCAGTAGTATGAAATGCTCCAACCATCGGGTCACATTGGACTTCACTTTGATCCAGCCACCTTGCCACAATTTGGTGCCCAGCAAGCCAGTCATCACTTGCTAGATGCAATCGATTGCAAGGGGGCTCTTGTCTGCATGCAGGTTCTGCTGTGCCTCATTTTTATTCAAAAGAGAGAGAGAGAGAGAGAGAGTTAAGTAACCCACAAGGATAGTAAGTCTTTCCTCGATCATCATGTACTTTCGATTTCGTAACTGTACCGTCACATCAACAAAGTTCTCACTCGGCAATCTTAGAAAACGAAGGTAATTCATTCCAAAGCATGATGTAAAAATTTAGATTCACTCACCCTGAACGTTTGGAACCTAGTCAGGACGACCATGCAAATCAATCTCTTCCCAAAGCCGCGACCCATGAAAATAAGTCACCACGTCTCTGAAAGAACTTCATACGAGGTGGCTTGTGGATGGATGATAGGCAAAAATAGGGCATGGAGACCCTGCCTTGGTGCTGGAATTCAGGGTCAACAGCCCAGCAACAGTGCCCTCATGCAGAAACAAGGCACAAACTCATGAGCTAGATGTCATCTCACTAAAGCATCTTCCGCCCAGCCTCTCTCATCCAAAGAAAAAGCCTCGTCATTCACATAGCCTTTCTTTTTTCCAAAAGGACAAAACAAATGGGGCTCAGAAACAGCCCACAAAAGCCTCCATACATTGTGCACTGCCTGTGCGCACTCAAATCACACTTGCGGTGTCCCCGAGGGAGGTTCAGACCACGATCGTCTCCTTAAACTCTCTTTGAAACGTTCGCAGATTGGCGGAGCGAGGTGGGTGTCTTCAAATTCCTTCTCGGTGACGAGGAGCCAAAGCCGCAACAGAATTTATTTTAGCGAACGAATGTGCGCCCGTTCCCCATCCTCGCCATCTTGAGGGAACACGCCAATAATGGGAGCAGCTGGTGGGGAACACAGCAGAGCCAATGAAAACCTCGATACTGGACTTTCACTGTGGTGTATGTGTACTATTCATGGTATGGGATTGGCAAGACCGTGGTGGCTTTTATTTATTTGTTATTAATGATCTTTCTTTACTGGTCCCTCTAGACCAGTTCAGTCAAGCAGTGGAGGCGTACTGGACAAGTTGATTTTGTTGCCATATTCCATGAACGAAGCGTCTCATTATGGGTTTTGTGATTCTGTTCTCCTTTTCTGGCTTCCTTCCCAGCAACATGATAGGAAGCCCTGCAAGTTCAAACAAAAACCAAAATCACAATTCAAGAATCTCAAGAACCCACCGAGTAAGACCCACAGAGAAACAAAAAACAGAATGACTATTCCCCTTTTCCCACAGCTTCAATCCCAGAATATTCCTTCTTGCCCTGGACGTGAAAAGGGAGAATCGAGGCATTGGCCATTCATAAACGCCAGCACGGTGGTCCACATAGGCCAAACCAGAGAGTAGGATGACGTGGAGGCCGGCCACTGGCTTCCTGACTGAAGACCCCGTCCACAGGTGTACCCCACCCCCCATGTGCTCCTCACCGCTGCCTCTTTTCTCCCGGTTTGTTTAGATACGCATTTACTAATTTATGACTACGAACATATGGAATCGGGGATTGATGATATACGATGTGATGCTGTACGCATGGTGGGAAAAAGGAGGGAAAGGGCTATTATGGGGAGTTGCGGTTGGCAGGGAGAGCGAGAGGGTTCAACTGCCAATCTGCATGCGGCACGAGTGGGCGGCTCGTTGTGGCGCGTAGGAGCTTTCGGAGAGCCTTCCTACAGACAAGGCCTAATGGGGACGGGTGCCGGCTGGGCTGGGCTGGGCCGGGCTGAGCCGGGCTGGCTTACCCCCTCGGGTTCGGACCTCCCGTGCATTCTCAGCCAAGGCCCACGTCGTCAAAGCGACCACTCCCATCTCCCCTTTCATAAGGTGTGGGAAAGCGTCTAGAGCCTTGGGCATGACTTTCAACCCCATTCCTCATTCCTTTTGTCCTTTGGGACCTTCAAAAAATGATGCCCTCATTCTGGGATTTTCATGTGGTCATTTTGTACGTTCTTAATTTGGACCACCATGAATCCATGCAATTGTGCTTGATTGCTACATTATTATTCTTAATTATAAATGTGTTTAATTGAATGTGGATTTACTACCATAATATATATCATTTGTTGGAGAGAAAATGTATATCTTATTTGTATGGGTCAATAAATTATTTGAAAAAATTGTAAAATTAAATTTGATGATTTTCATGAGGCATCTTTGAGAGTGTTTTTGTAAGGTTTTGAGATATTTTGATCTACACTAGGTTAAAGGTACTTAGATGCACTGTGACATGTGTATATATATATATATATATATATATATATGATTTGATCAAATCATGTATATGTATATATATCATGAAATGAAATTTGTATCACTTTGACCAAAGAATTAATAAATCTTTGTAAAAAATGATTGGATTGTATTATATTTATTAGTTAAAATCATGGTTGGGGTTATTTACAATATTAAGTCAATGAAGTAATTACATTAAATTTCTGATGACAAGCATTTCAAAATTTCTTTTTTGTTATTTAGTATAAAGAAAAACAATGAATTTAAGATACATGTGTTTGACCTGGATGTCTACTGAAGTAATATAAGAACAATGCATACACATGCTTATGTTTACATATTACTTTTTCAGAACAAAACACTAGAGAACTTTACATTTGTTTCTATGGTTTATCCATTTCACTTGTTGAACTCTTTACCACTGAATCTTAATGCACTTTTAACTATTATAACTGAGATAAAGATTATAAGTAAATGATTAAATAAAAATGAAATATTCATTTGTGTTATTTTCAAATTAACTTTAGGCTAAGTATTGTTCCATCAATAGAATGTAAATTACATTAGTTGTTCTGATAACTATGACACCTCAAACAAAATCTCTTTCACTGATAAAAGTAAAAAAGAGTGTATTTTAATATATATATTCAATACTTATTATGTAATATAGTAACATTTTTTCTTTTGACAAACATATGTATTACATATTTTGCATACAGAAAAACATCATTCAAAATTAAGTCCATATTGTTTTGTTTTGTGAAATATGCCACAAAATTAAATAATGCCATTGGTATTATAAAAGAATACTTACTATTATTATTTTGAAATTCCTTAAAAAATCAGAATGTGGTTCAATCAAATATTATCATGGACAACCATTGCCTGTCTTTTAACATGTTGAAACAAGTCATTGAGTTCTAATAAAAAGAATACAATCTGGATAGATGTATGGATGCATATATGAACATATGAATATTTAGATAAATGAATACAAATAAGATTGATTGGTAATGGCATGAGAGTGTGGAGTTAGGCAAGATTGGAAACACAATAAATCTAAGCAACCAAGTACTTTAACAGGCAAGGAATTTGAGCAAACTCATTTCAAGAAGGCAAGAAGCAAAGCCACATTCCTACTTATGACAGGGTAACAATAATACCAATGCGTGCTTGCCATAGCCTTAGCCACAACTTCATCCAAGCAGTGCAAGCCAAACAACATCAGCAACACCATTGCCATATGTAGATGTGGCCACATCAATCAATAAGGACACATGTTTAGAGGGAGGAAATTTGATATGAAATAACAATTCTCTTTGTCATTTATTACAATCCTGTATTAATGTTTGTTTGTTTTTATTTTTAAAAAATATTTTATCATTAGTTTTTTTGTCCTGTTGTAATCTTTCTTATTTAGAATAGTGTTGCTATCTCTTTTGCTAGTAGAAAGTCTTTGTGCACAGAGTTTTCTAGATTTGAGAGTCTTGTTTTGACCATGTGCTTGTTTAATTTTGCAATGGTTTAAAGTGGTGTGCAATTTTGTGGTAGTTGAATAAAGAGTAAGTATGTGCAATAATGTTAGGTTGGTTTTAAATAATGGTTTATTTTAGAGGATTTTCTACAAAACAATAGCTAAAATAATTGTAGGGTGTTAGAGACTATTATATGCAAATAAATAATGCTCACATGGCACATAGATGGTAAAGATATTCCTACAATAAATTTCTATGATGTAGGATATTGTTCACAATTTTTGGCAAATGATCCACATAGCTTAGCCTCTATATCTAAAGTATTAGACTTCTTCTCAAGCACTTTTCTAAGCACTTTAAATTATGGAAAAAAATATTTAAATCATGTTTAATTTTACCAAATATATATTCTTGTAGATAGGTACTTTTGATAATACTTTGTTTTTTTTATTTATTAAAAAATAACAACTACTTTTTATACTTTACAAAATATTTGGAATATTTCAAAGAGTTTGTATATATAACAATGCTAAACAAATGCTTCTATTTTAGTACTTGTATATTTTTGATATTTTGTTGACATCTTGCCATTGAACTATTGCTAGATGTTTTACTAAACTACCTTAGCCTCTCCTTCCATAACACAAAATTATTTTGTGATATGAAATTGTTTTACCTTTAGATGAATATGCCTTATTTCAATAAAGAAGATATATGTTTGCGAACACACACTTATGTATCAAAATATATAATATGTATAAAAATGCATATATATATATATATATATATGTATATATTTAATTTAAAAAAAACATAGTTAATTCCAAAGTTATACAATTATAAGAAATTCAACATCATAAATATTACAAATTTATTCATTAAATTATTATTATTATTGTTATTTTTTAATGTATATAAAATAATATGTTTTTTTGATAGTTGTGCTACTTAATGGATATTAAAGATGAAAATTTAATAAAACTATTGTTACAAATTCTTACAAATAAAAGTACAAAAAAGGGAATGCTGTACCTGAATGGTACATTTACATTTTTAAATAACTTTTTACTGGTATATAGACTAAATATAATGTATGTATCATGAAAAAGTACATCAATCTATCTTTTTAGTTAATCATTTTATTTTAGAGCCACTTGTAATCTTCTATTCCACTATTAATTTTAATTTTAATAAAATTAGTCTAATTAAATATCAAATATTGAAACAAAGTTAATGATAGTAGTTATGTTTAATCCAAATAGGTATCAATGAACAAAAGCCAAATGAAGCAGGTACAATAAATAGAAACCGGGTATGAATGCTGTGTGGATAGAAGCCTGGAATCGGACCATATGAATGCGGTGTGTGTGTGTGTGTGAGAGAGAGAGAGAGAGAGAGACAGACAGAGCGCGTGAGAGGCTCAACGGAGGCGACGAGAGTGAGAGGAACACGACGACGGGAGGGTCGAGCTGGCTCGGCAGCGCGAGTCCCATGCCGCACGCTTGCCACACGCCAGGAGGCGCTGACCTCAGCATCGGCTTCAAATCGGGGGCGCATTGCGATCCATGAAGACGTAAACGCACCAGTCGAATTGGCCGACCCGCCTACACTCCCCCTCCCGTTCCACGTCGAATCACGCGATGCAAAGTCGCTGTGCTCCCCATGAGGCCGAAGTTGACCCCGATTTCCGGCTGCGTCTTGTTGGTATGCGGCTTTCGTCTTCCAGCTAAGAAGGGCTGCGTTGCCACGGCCTCGTGTCACTTGGGGCTAGATGTCAACCCACAAAGCTCCAAATCCGTCCGCAAAAGAGCCACTCCGGGAGCGAGAATATGTAAACCCATCTGCCCACGTACCATGCGGTGAGGCGAGGTCCGGTACGTTGCGAATGTTGCCTGTTGGGGGAACTCATGCGCTCCATGTGAGCCATGCGGATGCTGTTGGCCCTAAAATCTGTGCCGGGCGATGCTCACAACGAAGTTTCGTTGCAGCCATGGAGCTGCTTCAGGAGGAGATCAGGGACAGATGGAATGAAACCCTAAAAATAATTCAGGAGGAGGAGGCAGACTAGGCGAGATACTCTACAAAGAAAGAAACTCTGTAAAAAAGTAGCCATAAGTCAATAATAGAAATTAACTTGTTTGGTATTTCATCGCAAAAAATATTATGCTCCCATGTAAGATAAGAAGAGCTACCATATATCAACTTATTATGAATAATAATAACCTATTTACTAATTTTAGTACACCATGTTTAAGCTTATTATGCACATTGATAATTAATAAATAATAAATAATAATTGTAATTTGATTATATTATAAATTAGGTACAATATTAATTGGATTTTATTATTATTATTATTATTTTTATAAATACATCATTTAAAAAGTTACTTTTCTGTATATTAAGTATTAAATTCTTATGCCAAATGTGTAAAAAAATAATAACTTATTTGCATTATATATATATATATATATATAGATAGATAGATAGATAGATACATACATACATATATCTAATTTTTAATTTTTATATTTTTATTCTACATATTTAGGTATTATGATCAGTAATTTATAAAAAAAGATATTGATTTACTTTCATTCTACTAAAAGAAATTACATCTTTTTATTTTAACATATTATAATCTAACCTACGAATATTTTTCATAAAAAATATTATTTTATTTATATATTTAAAGAAATTTAATTACTAATTTTATTATTCTTTCATAAAAATAAAAATAAAAATATTATTCCTTTAAGCTTCTTACTATGTCAATGATTCTAATACATTATATTTAACTTTTTTTTATTGTTAATCAAATTATTATTATATTAAATAAAAATAGTTGTTATTTTTTTAAAAAATCAATAATTTTTATAAAGATAGATTAAATTAGACTTATCAATCATTTTTTTTTATTTTTTTTATTTTTTATTTTTATAATTTTTATAATTTTTTAAATATAAAAAAATATAGATTATTATAATTTAAAAATAATAATAATGAAAAATAAGAAGAAGGGATCAAAGGATAGAAAATAAAGGAGAGAAAAAGAGATATGTAGCAATGTTCTGTAAGACCTCCAACACGTGTCCAATTTGCAAGACACATGTTAAATTTATAAGACAAATTTTCAATATGTGTAGCATATAATTAGTTTATTCTACAAGCTATCAACATATGCAATATGTGGCTAAGTTATTGGCCAAATTTTTAACCTACCAATCACTTATAAATATGAATAAAGATGAAATTGTATCTATGAAGCTTCTAGGAAGCTATTTTATAAAATAATATCAAATTAATTTATTTTTACTTACTTCTATCTATTCATGTTATCTAGATAGCTATTAAAAAAATCTTATATTTGTAACATTATCTTCCCTTCTATGAATAAGTTCCACAAAAAGCAATAATTACATGTTGAAAAAGTCCAAGATACGTCAAATTATATTTGTCACATATTTATAAAGTAATTGATAGGTCTTGTTAGCCATCGATAGTGTCTCATATCAGGGCTGGAAGACCACCCTTATATTTGATCATTGTTGAAGTCTTCATAACTTCTTTCAAAAAAAACATTTGAAATACCATCAAAAATAGTTCCTATCTCTAAAAATATTTCCAAACATTGAAGTCTCTTCCAAGGTTATGATATCAAACACGTTGTATCTTACCATCAATTTGAGGAAGAACATGTCATTTTTAAGAATCTTCATTTCTATTCTATTATCTTAAAGGTAATAATAGTTGTAATGTTTGATTTAATAAGTCAATAAACAATAGCTCTTAAGTTGAATTTTTTGATTGTTGATTTTTTATTTTTTTAGTACTAAAAATCTAAAGAAATAACAAATAATAATACAAGATATCACCATTGAACTTACTTTGTTTTATAGTAAAGATTTTTTTCATCTTAATTTTGATGGATATCATTAATAAAATGCATTGAATTTAATTGATGTATTTATTAGATTCCTTGATGGCTTCCACGTGTATTTGTTAATATTATATTTATGCATTAAGAGTTTCTTCTAAGATTGTGGTACTATACATGCTATATCTTGTCATCTATTTGAGGAAGGATATGTCTCTCTTGAAGATCTTCATATATTGTAGTGTAAGGCCAAAAAGACATATAGAATATATGATAAATCTTCATTGGATGTATTAGTTGTAATTAATATATAATTTTATTAATTTTTTTTGGATAATAAATTGGCCAAGCTTACGATAATTCAACTTGTTATAATATAAATTGGTCTTGATATTATAAAAAAGTAATCATAACATATCACACACTTTAAATATAAGTTATTCTTTTATAAAAATATTTGCATTGATTTGTTGCAATTCTTGAATTTCCTTTAGTAGCATTTTTATTATTGCATAAAGCTTTGTTATTTTCTATATCAATTCTATTGATGTTAGATTTTTAACTTTTATAAAGTCAAAAGTATCAAATTATGGATGATAATTATAATTGATAAAAAATAAATTTTATTGAATTAAAAAAAATATTATATTATTATATATAAATTTTGCTAATGGCAAGAGAATTATGCAATTGTCTTGATAATAGTTGATGGTATATTATAAATATTACTTTAATAATTAATTCACATATTTTATTTGTCTATTAATTTGATATCAACTTGTAATATATTAAAGATTGTCTTCCAAAGCCTTGATATAAACTAGGATCCTTGATTAAATTTTTATTATTTAAAAGTCTATGATATTAAAAATATTATTAATATAAAATTTAATTATTTTTTAGCTTATAATAATTTTTATATAAGATATAAAATATAATATTTTAATCATAAAAATTTGAAATTGAAAGATTTGTAACAAAGTTTGTTGAAGCAAATGATCAAAGTTATTTTAAAATAGTAGAGATTTTAAAAAATCTATGGAAATAATAACATAAGTCTTTCTTCAAGAACAAGTATCACAAGATTGAATAAATATTTTGCTCAAGAATAAATATCACAAGATTGAATAAATATTCTTGGAGCAAGAATGTTTGTAAGATCCTGCAAGGAAGGCACACCATTAGTCATTTATGCGGCTCCAATTAGTGGAGAGCAGATTTCAGCAGCAGGAATACCGAAACAATACAAGGATTTTGAAGACGTGTTTCAAAAGAAGAATGTTGATATGCTACCAGAACATCGACCATATGATTGTGCCATAGAATTGCAAGAAGGAGTACAACCGCCTTTTGGCCCAATCTACAACCTATCGCAGATGGAGTTGGCTGAGTTGCGGAAATACATTGACGCGAATCTAGCTAAGAACTTCATTTGTCATTCAAAATCGCCAGCTGGGGCACCAATCTTATTTGTGAAGAAGAAGGATGGCTCACTATGGATGTGCGTGGACTATCAAGGTCTCAACAAGGTGACAAAGAAGAATCGCTATCCATTACCTTTGATCTCTAGTCTTCTGGAACAACTTAGACGTGCAAAGATCTTTATAAAGATTGATCTAAGGAGAGCTTACAATCTTATGCGAATCAAAGTAGGAGACAAATGGAAGACAGCTTTTCATACAAGGTATGGGCATTTTGAATATAATGTCATGCCATTTGGTCTTACCAATGCTCCGACGATTTTTCAACACATGATGAACGATATTTTTTGAGAATATCTAGACGATTCTGTTGTCATTTATCTAGATGATATTTTGATATTTTCTGAGAACGAAAAAAAGCATAAGAAGCATGTTTGTTTGGTACTCGAAAAACTATGCGAGCGAGGACTCTACGCCAAGTTGGAGAAGTACTTATTTCACCAAACTGAGATGGAGTTTTTAGGATTTGTTGCAACTACGGAAGGCTTGAAGATGGATCCCAAGAAGGTGGAAGCAATTGTGTGCTGGGAAGTTCCAAAGACGGTTAGAGACGTACAATATTTTTTCGGCTTTGCTAACTTCTATCGGATCTTTATCAAGAATTATTCTCAAGTTGCTACTCCACTTATTCGATTAACATATAAAGATAAGCTGGAATGGGGACTTCTAGTAGAAAAAGCATTTCAAAATCTTAAAATGGCATTTACTATGGCTCCAATCTTGGTACACCCAACTTTTACAAAGGCTTTCTATTTGGAAATCGATGCTTCGAATTTTGCTTTAAGAGCCGTATTTTCACAGATGGGCATCGACAATAAGCTTCATCCGGTTGCATTCTATTCACGGAAGTTTTCTATGGCTGAGATCAACTTTGAGATTCATGATAAGGAACTCCTTGCTATAGTGGATTCTTTCCAAGAGTGGCATCACTTCCTCGAAGGAGTTGCGCATCCGGTGACCATATATACAGATCACAAGAATCTAGAATATTTCATATTTGCTGGGGTTCTAAACCGTCGTCAAGCTCGATGGAATATGTCGCTATCTAGATTTGACTTCGTTATTACTTATCGGCCTGGAAAGCAGCAACGACTATCCGATGTCTTATCAGGAAGATCATATCTTGCGCCGAAGATTGGAAAAGCAGCGCTTGATCAATAGTGTACGACATTATTAAAGCTAGAGCAATGTAGGATTTGTGCTGTTGTGGTGCCAATTGATGCTGACTTTCTCAATTAGATACGTGCTGCGACCATTGAAGATTCAATAGTCCTTGATATTAAGCAGCGTATTAATGATGACAAGTTCAAGGTTGAAGGAGATCTCTTATACTTTGAGGAGCGGTTGTATATTCCAAAAGGGCCAACACGACTTTCAGTCCTTCAATCTCGTCGTGACTTTCCAGCTGCGGGACATTTCGGATTCAACAAGACCTTAGAAGTCATTTCTCGAGATTTCTGGTGGCTCCAAATGTGGAAGGATGTGAAGGATTTCGTCCTCTCTTGTGACATTTGTTCAAGATTCAAAAACCCTCGACATCGCCTTTATGGACTTCTACAGCCATTGTCCATTCCGTGTCGTCCATGGTCTTCAATTTCCATGGACTTTATTACAGATCTGCCGCCATCGAATTCATTTGACAACATCTTTGTTGTGATGGATCGACTTACGAAGATGGCACATTTTATCCCTTGCAACAAGACATCGTCAAGCAAAGATACAGCAGGGCTCTTCTTTGATAATGTGTATCGATATCATGGTCTACCGGATGATATCGTGTCGGATCGAGGAACCCAATTTGTATCAAAGTTTTACAGATCTTTTTTTAAAATATTGAAGGTAGACATCAAGCTTTCTTCGGCATTCCATCCTCAAACTGACGGCCAAATGGAACAGGTGAATCAAATTTTGTAATAGTATTTACGATGCAGCATCAACTATCAACAAGATGATTGGACTGCATATCTACCGCTAGCCAAGTTTGCATATAACAACACCTTTCATGGATCGACTTAGAAAACACCATTCTTTTCTAAATATGGATACCATCTAAAGCTTGATCTATTGAATCCGTCAGCAAATAACAACCCAACAGTTGAAGGATTGGTGCAGCAGCTATCGGAGCTTCAAACCACATTGAAGCTTCAATTATAAATTGTCCAAGAATCTTACAAAGCATCCGCGGATAAATTTCGAAATCAATATGGCTGCTTCGACAGAATATCAAGACCAAGCAGCCATGTGATAAGTTGGACTACTAGAGATTGGGACCATTTGTTATCTAGAAGCAGATCAATCTTGTGGCGTACCACTTAGAGTTACCAGCTGCTATGAAAATACACCCTGTCTTTCATGTTTCTCTGTTAGAGCCTTACCGAGTATCATCTTTTCCTGGAAGAATGCAATGTCTGCCACCTAGTATAGAAATTGAAAACAACGAAGAATATGAGGTGGAAAGGATACTAGATTCACGACGAAGATGGAATAAATTAGAGTACTTTGTGCATTGGAGCAGCTACGATATTAATAAAAGAACATGGAAACCGGCCAAAAATCTTGCCAATGCATCTCAAAAGATACGAAAATCCCATCGACGATATCCTAATAAACCAAAAGCTTGTCATTAATAAAGCGTGAAGATGAAGCCTTCTCTGGAGAAATGAATAGAAAAGGGATCCAGGTCTCATCAAAACATAACTTGTTATATTTCATAATATCAAGATATCTAATATCAAGGTGTATTTAGATATGGTTAGTGAGAATGTAGATACTGTACTAGTAGTACCATCTCAACCGAGTAGCTCACGACGTCGACCTCGAGACGAAGAATTAGAAGAGCCAAGAAGACGTTGAAGAATACCAAGCAGCAAGTCACTTGTAATTATCTTTGAAGTTGAACCAGCTCATACAAGTAGTGGCGAAGCGATATTTTCAGGTCGTTTCCACAATGAAGATACAGAAGTTCAAGCATGGTCCTAAGTAGTAGGTATTGGTCATTATCGGTGGCTACAAGGATCCATGAATCATTTGCCTTGTGAATGACAGCTAGAATATATTGCAGAGACTATGCGACAAATTTTTGATTTCCTACGTTTGTGAGTATACATCTCAAATGGCTTCTCGGAGACCTCGAAGCTGGAGGAGGAGGTGATGTCAAGGACATACTTGTTAGAACCTTCTAAAACATTCTAGAAGTTTCCTAAAACTCTCTAGAACCTTCCAGAGCCTTCTAATATCTTCCTAGTGTCAAGGACATACTTGTTAGAATCTTCTAGAACATTCTAGAAGTTTCTTAGAACTCTCTAGAACCTTTCAAAGCCTTCTAATATCTTCCTAGTTAGTAGAAGTTGCTTGAGAAGCTCCGTAGTTGGAAGAAGCTGCTTGAGAAGCTTTCTAGGTAGGAGAATATATTGGAGTCGAGGCTGAAGAGTTCTTCAGTCTCGACAATCCATCTCTTGGAGCTTTAGTTCACCTCTCTGGTGTTATTTTTATACTCATGTGATTAATCTAGGTCCTGCCAGTTCTTCTTGAACTTCTTGTTTAGACTTCAAGTCTATATTCTGTGCCGTGACAATCCATTGTGTTTGTCTATCAATTTAAATATAAAAAGCCAAAGATAATTTTATATCCATCATTAAAAAGATTGTTCAAAATTTTATTACAAATTGTATCCTTCTATTTGATATAATATTTTTTGGTAATCCATTATAGTGATAGATGTTGATAAGAAAGAGTTTAGTTATTTCTTCACTTGTTATAGATTTTGTACATAGTACAAAATATGCCATCTTGATGTAACACTCTATAATCATAAATATGGAATCATATAAATTTGAAATTAATAGATTTATGATATAATCTATAAAGATAGAAGGCCATGGCTGTTTCGGTGTAGATAATGGTTAGAGAAGTCCATAAGGTTGATAACAAGGAATTTTTTATTTTGAACAAACATTACATGACTGCACAAATTCTTTAACTGCCTTCCACATTTGAAGCCACCAAAAATCTCTTGATATTAATTTAAAGTCTTTTTATATTCAAAATATTTTGCTATAGGAAAGTTGTAACAAGCTTCAAGAGCACGTAGTTGTGCTTCACCTTTTCAAACATACAAGCATCTCTCAAAATAGAATAGATTTTTTTTGAACTTGAACTTGGAAGTATCATAAGACTTAGATGAATTGTTCTTAATATCATATACAAAAGGATATAAAGACATATTTGATTGGATTTGCTTGAGAAAAGTTGATGCTTGAAAAGTTGACATGATTTAAGATTAGTGTAGAAGTAAAAGCCATCTTCAAAGTTTCAAATGATATTTTTACTTCTTTATTCGACTTGAATTTTTTTTATAAGTTAAGCATGTCATTAGAAAAGTTCTTAATGAAGATCTAATAGAAATTTATAAATTTTTTTAAAAATTACACATCTCTTATTATTTTTAAAATTTTCTAGTCTATAATTATCTAAACTTTCTTAGAATCCATTATCAAATTGTCTTTAGAAATGATATATCCTAAAAAGTCAATTTGAATAATATGAAATACACATTTTTTTATTTTTATTATTTTGGCATATAATCTTATATTTCTGAATTTTTATAATATACAATGGACATGAAGTTCATATTCTTCTGTATTCTTAAAATAGATCAGAATATTATTTAAATAATACACAATAAAATCATCAAGAAATTCACAAAAAATGTCATTCATAAGATGTTGAAAAGCAACTGGTGCATTTGTGAGTCTAAAAGGCATGGAATTATATTTAAAATGCCTATACCTAGTTCAAAATATAGTCTTTTATTCATCACTTTTTTGATATGAATCAAATTATATGCTCCTCATAGGTCTATTTTTATATAGATCATTACTTGATTGAATTGATCAAGAAATCCTGAAATCAAAAAAAAAAAAAAAATCTATTCTCAATAATAATTTTATCACATTTGCAATAATCTACGCACATTTACAATAATCCATTTTTTTTTTTTTTTTTTTTTTTTTTTTTCACAAATAGAATAAGAGTTCTTATTAGAGATTTTAAATGGCATATAAAGTTCTTAGCCATATTTTTATTAATATTTTCTTTTAATGTAGCTAATTTATTTTGCAATAAATTATAAATTAATTCAAATGATGGTTGAGCTCCTTCTTGAAGATTGATTGAACAATCATAAGATCAATATTATAAAAAAAAAATTTATATATTTTTTTCAAAAATACCTTAAAAATCTTAATATTATCTAAGAATATCACTTATAGTTTTTTCAGCATTAGAAATAGATATAGTGTATATAACAAAAGATGATCTTTTTTTTGTCGCATATATGAAAATTTTGACATCTACCAGTATGAATTTGGATGTATTCAATTTATAAATTTTTACTTGACTAATAGATTTTTGGATTAAACTACAAGAAAATCTAAGGTTATAAGAAGTCTAATTTATCTAAGAATTATATTTTTTTAACTACAATAATCCTAAAATAATTAGATTAAAAGGAGATCTAATCTTATTAAATATTATTATGATGTTATATCCTTTAGTTACTACATGTAAAGGAATAATTTCATGGATGATATTTTTAAATGATAATAAACGACCATCTATGACTTTTATATGTATGGATTTAGTTTTCTTAACTAAAGATATTTCTTATTTTTTGATAAAATCTTCACATATAAAACAAGCTGAGGCTCTTAAATCTAATAAAACAAAGATTTTGTGATTTTCAAGTTTTAAAGATTTATCTATTATAAAATAAGACGATGAATATGAAAAGATAAAAGACCTCTATTAGGTATTGTACATGATTCTAGCCACATGGTTCTTATTGTAGTTAGAAAAACTTTTTTTCCAAAACATTATCTTTTCTAATAACCATGCTCTTTATTTTGTAGTTGTGTTGTTTTTTTAGACAATGTTGAGCAGTGTACTTAGCTTCTTTACAATATAAGCACAAATCCTCTTGACAATGTTGAATCTTTTTTTCTTTGGTGAGAGATTTAAAATATTGTTGTGGTAGAAAGAATTTGCCTCAAGAAAGTGCAGAGCTTCTGGCTGCCACTAATTATTCAACCAAGATCCAAAATAATAAAATCTTCAAATTTATATAAAAGACTTTTTTATAGAGCTATTACATCTAATACATAAGTATTATTTCTTCAAAACATTCAAAATATAATAAATATTCTAAAACCCTCATTCACTTATAGGAAGGGAATTTTTTCCAAACTTTAATAAATCATAACTTTTAATCCAATTGTCCAAATTCACTAAAAATTTACATAAAATAGTAATGTATTCTTAACAATTAGTATAACAAATTTCAACGTGGATTTGTATCAATCTTCAAATATTACAAAAATCCTAACAGTAACTTTAAATCCTTGTTTACAAACATCCATGTACTGAATTCTTTATATCTCACAAATTAAAAGTTCAAATACTATGAAACTTTGATATATAGCTTTTTAATATAATAATACACCTTTTTAAAAAGTTTTAGACGAAAATTTGTCTAAAAGTTCAAGATATGGCAAAACCCATCACTATCAACAAAACGGTCTATTTATTGCTTTAGAATTCAATTTGCTATTTTTGACTCCCAATATCTTCTTCTTTAGGATTCCAAATATAAAAATTCTTCCTTATCAGATGTAGATCTTGAAATCACCTCTTTAGTCAAACCTCCCGATGTCGTGATGAGAGTCTTAGCCCTAAAAAATACTGAGTTTTTTGTCCCTCTAGTTTCTCAAGTGCAAGATGAGATTCATAAAGTTCATAAAATTGAAGAATTTACATAAAAACATACTTTATTAATCCTAACATATTCTGCTTTTAGAAATCCGTCTTCAAATTTGCTTATAAATCCTAGGATATCACATCAATTAAAGCAAAATTTGGACACAAAGTACTTAAGGAAGTAAGGAAGCAAACCCCATAAACCTTTTGATTATAGCTCATGTGGTTAGAGAGAACCATGTTGTCAAAGTAATCCCTCTATGCTGCCTTTGACTCTGGACCCCCTTTGCTTCACACCTTCATTGCTCCTCATTAATGAAGACCTAAGTACTGAAATTTGGTAGGCTTGTTTCTTGTTTTATGTTGTAAACATTCTCGAATTTTTGCTCCAAAATTCCTCTTTGAACTAGAGTTATAGACTCTACCCTTCTTCTTTAATTTTGTCTTCTAACAATTCTAGATCCGACCACAAATTTCTTCATAATTCTTTAAACATAATTCTAATAGTAATCAATCCTTTATACAACTTAATAGACTCATATATCTACAAATCCCAATAAATTTTACTCAAAATGCTACTCTGATTACAAAGATATGCTCCCTCAAACTTCACTGACTTAAAGATAGATCCCTATCTTTTTAAAAGAGCATAATATTTTATTCATAAAACGAATGAGTATCAAATTTGCTCTCATCTCTTTCCTAACTTACGTAGATCATATCTATCAAATTTCACACTCAAATTCGTCTCTTAACTCTATTTATATCCAAAAAACCTACACGCACACACTGCCCATACAAACCCCAATCCTGCCTTCACTCTATTTCTCTTTTCATCCAAAATCGGTTACAATTTCACTCATAACTCTTTGCTCAGAGATCATATTGACTTGAGATTTTGATAAAAAGTAGTTAACTCTATAAGGAACAAAAATCCAACAAATTTCACTTCTAAAATCCAAGTGGTTCCCAAGAGCCATGGCCCAAAATTTAGTAACCCTCATTGCCCTAGTTTTAAACACTAGCAATTTTGACGACTCATATCTCCCTTGATATTTAACCAAAAGACATGAAAATTGTTTTTATATGTTCTTTATCTTGTCTACTACAAATCCACAAAAAATCGCACTTAAAATCCTCTCCAAGCTTCCTCTACATACAAAAATATATACTATCTATAAAACAAATCCTATGCACCTCCAAAAGAACCCTCACTTCTTCTTCTTCATGACCCCTCCTTGTCATCCCCGTCTAGTCTCCCATCTTCCTTTAGTCAAAGAGATACCTCAGCCATGTCTTCCCACCTCTTTAATCTTTTATCTTGGATTAATTTGAGGAAATCTCACTTTTTGAGATAAATTTCTATTCTATCTTCTTACTACCATTTTTCTACCAACTTCTCTTCTAATTTCAATCCACAACATTTAAGTTCAGATCTAAGATAGAAGAAAATAAAGGTAAAATAGATCTAAGATAAAAAAGAAGAAAACATAACAAGTAAAAAGAAACAATTTAAATTAGATTAGAGATAAAAAAGAAAGAACTACATCCTACACTGCCAAGTCAAAGAAGCTTATGTGGTTAAGTTCTTAGCTACTTTGGAGTTGACGTGGGTTCAAATCCACTTGACTTCACTGTAGAAATCCTTGGCTTCATGACTTGGTACTGCTAGTGGAAATTTTAGCAGGAAATTAGTAATTTGGCCTACCTATCATCCTTGAGCTTGTGATAAATACTGTATTGCCTAAGATAATATGGTTATAACCACAATCCCTTCTCTTTTTCATCCTCTCCTCTTCTAATCTTAATATTTTGATTTTAACACATTCTTTTATATCTTTCACACTATGTTTTAATTTACAACATGACACTGATCTTCAAAAGCTTTCATATAACTCCTTGTATATTCAAAAGAATAATAATAGACATAATTTGTACACCTTAACTTCAAGCGCCTACTCCTCTCTCTTAAAAATTCCAAATCTCTTAATTTTTATACCAAAATTATAATACAAAAAATAAGCTTTCTAATCCTAATCTTTGAATGTCAATTATTCCCTTAAAGTTGCCAAAATCCTTGTTCTTGTTACAAGCAGACTTCTCAAAGCCTATTGGATATGACCATTGACTAATAGAAATGAAGAATTTCACCCCTTTCCTTCATTCATCTACAATTTATCTTCGTCCTTCTAAATAAGTATCTTACTAGTTTAAGTCTTCTTATTTGGACTCCAATTGCCTTTTAAAGCTTTATACTAAATATTTAGATTCTGTATAATTTAAACACCATAATCAAACTAAATAATAAAAGAAAACAAAATAAAGTTTCTTATACTAACTCCTTTAAATATTTTACTAACCATTCTAACACATACTAAAACTTATGAATATATTACATATTTTGACTAATTTTTATATATTGTAAGTAATTACAATACAACAACGTATCATATCAAGTTGCATTAATTCTAGCATAGTCAAATAAGTTTTTGAAAATTTAAGAGTTACAATTATTAATTGACTTGTTCCTCTCTAATTAAATTTATATTTTGATGACTTTCAAATAATCAATTATTGCATACAATAGCTTGAGCAATAAATTATTTCAAGGAGTCCATTTTTGACATTGTTAATAATAAATATTTAACATTATCTTTCAAGATATAAGAAAATTAATTGATAAGAGCTTTGTTATTCCATTCCACATCACAAGCAAGGTTTTGAAATTTGACAGCATAGATTATGGCTAATCATAATCTTTATTGTAAAGATAAGAACTTGATCTTTACTACTCTTTTTTAATCAATTTTTTTTTAAATGTGGGCATAAACACTTCAAAGAATGAATTTAAATTATAAATAAATTATAAATTTTTTTTCATCAAAAGTACAAATAAAAAAAGAGTGCTTTTAGATAAAAATATATCTATAAATTCAACTTTAGTAAATCCATTAAGATATTAGAAAGAATGTAATCTTAAATAAAATTTAATTTATTGCAAAAATCCTTGAAATTTTGATCTTGTTCTATCAAACTTCTCAAGCATATTAATTTTTGCCTTCTTCATGCTTGTAAAAGTAAAACTTCTTAGATTTAATTGTGAGGCTGATTTACTTACTTTCTTTAACTATATAATTTCTTAGTGTAGGCTCTAGACTTCTTCCATAGATGTAAAAATAATACTTTCATAATTGACATTAGTAATGCATGAAATTTCCATCCTAAGAGTGTCAATAAGTTTTTGATCTGCAATAGTTGTAAATCTATTTTCACTTCTATTAAATGTAGCATCCAAAATTTTTCCTTCCATCTTAGACGACTTAATAAATCAAAAATTTAAATTAGAAGAGGATAATTTGTAATCTCTATTATTAAATAAAAAATTTCACAAAGAAGGGTGATTTACTCTTTTTTTTTAATAAAAAATCAAGGTTGCAAAGAAAAAAATGTTAATTTAAAGATTGATAGTCTACAACCTTTAAACACAATAATAGAAGTGGAATAATCTATTCACTTCTAAAATACAAAACAAGAACAATGAATCTTTACTTTTGTCAAACTGTCAAAGATATAAAATATAAACAACTAAAATATCAAAATACTCTTGTATCACTTAAAAGAAATAAAAAATTACTCAAAAATAGAATAATATTAAAACTAAAATGGCTATTGTTAAAAATAAGAAGAGTAGAGACTCTTGAAATAAGACTAAGAATAAGAAAGGCATTGATAAGTGTGAAGAAGATTTTACTCTTGTCTCTATATATATTATCTATCTAAGAACTAAGTGATGACTATCTATAGGACCTTCAATATGTGTCTAATTTACAAAATACATGTCAAACTTATAAGACAAGTTTCTTATATGTGCACCATTTAATTAGCTTGTTCTATAAGCTACCAACATGTACAATATGTGACTAACTTGTTGGCTAAATTTCTAACCTATCAATCACCTATGATATGAATAAAATTGAAACTATATCTATGAAGCTTTTAGAAATCCATTCTATAAGATATTATAAGAATTAATCTATTTTTACTTATTTCTATCTATTTATGTTATGTACATAATTATAGAATAAATCTTATATGTGTGATACCAAGTTCCACTGATTGTTATAAGTTTATGGATCAAAATTATAAAATTTTATAATTTATTTGAAGATATAAGGATTTATCATAGATAATTATGGAAAAATCTAAAAACTACTAAAAATCTATTATTATTTTTATATACAAAGCTTAAATAAGTTTGGATAATATGATTTTTTAATATATTAGTAATATAATTTAAAACTAAGGTTTTTTTAAAATAATAATATTTAAAAAAAACTTGGATTTTATTTTTTGTTTTATTATAATTTTAAAATAGCTAATTAGATGCTAAAAAATAACATGTAGATTGGATCATTTTGTCAAGAAGACATATTTTGTTGTAAGCATAAATAATAAATTATTTAAATTAATAAATTTGATGTTTTTTTAATTAATTATATTTTAAAAAATTATAACTATATTATCTTTATATGTGAATATAATATATTATTAGATGCTAAATAAATTCTAAAAATATTTTTGATTATTTAATTTTTTTTATATTTCTATTGTATATTGATAGAAATTAAAACATGTGTGATAAAATAATATTATTGACCATTATACCACTTGTGGTGGTGTTGACCTTTAAATTATACAAACAAATTATTTTTTTATACATCTTATTAAAAAAATATTTTTATATAATATTGGTTGTTAATAAAAGACTAGAATATACATCTAGAAGTTTATAGATTTTTTTTTTTTTTTTTTTTAATTCCAAATTCATGTCTCAATCCTTAATTTATTTATATTTGTTATATTTTTTATATTTTTTATATCCAATAGAATATGACTAATTTATAAATATAACTAAGATCAAAAGTTTCATTTGGAAGATATAAGTAGTGATTCATTTTTATTATTTGTTCTTAATAATATAAATGATGTAATATATATATATATATATATATATATATATTTGAGAAGAAATATCCAACACACTTTTATATTCAATTTTATTTATAATCACTACATTAAAGATGTGTGAAATGATTAAGAAAACAATTGGGAGCAAATAAATAATCTTAACAAATTTTTTTCTAAATTAAAAATATTTTTAAAAAAGCACTATTAACCTTGATAAAAGGTGCATCATCTTTAAAATAATAAAGAATCATTTAGATAATTTTATAAGAGTAGTTAATTAATTTTATTATATGAAATATAATATTATATTTTATTATAATATATACATTTGTATAAAAACTTAAATATTAGTTTGATAAAAAAAATATTAATAAAATATTTTTTAGTATAAAATAAATTTTAAAGAAAAAAATTAATTTGATTTGTTTTTATCTTTAAAACTTATTAAGATTATTATTCTTTAATATTCTAATATGTATATCTCTTAATATTATTGTAATGTAATATCAATAAATTAATATAAATTATAATTTTTTACTATAATTAAATAATTTTGGCTAAAAAATCTTTAACTAATAGATAATTTTATTTATGTTTTTTTTTTTAAAAATTATATTAAATATGTAAAAATCATCTATTCAATTAATAGTTCTATACAAAAATGGTCAATATTTCTACTTCCTCCTTTCTAAAATAATAATATAGTATAATAAGTGTAATTAGAAACTAACTAATTGTAGTCTCATAGATCTAGCTATAGTTTAAATTTCACCAAATAATTATATGTAGAAGAAACTATCAATATAATTATTTTGTATAGAAGCAAAAAACTTGATTAGATTAATTAAAAGCTTAAGATGCATATAAATGTGTCCTTACAACAAAGCTACTATAGATTGATGCTTGTTGAAGCCTATTACTTAGATTGTCTATAAGAAAAAAACTATAGTATAAATATAGAATGGCAAAAGTTTTTGTTTTAAAATTATAAAATTTGTAATAATAAAAAAAAATTGAAGCAAATTCATTAAAAAAATAAAAATATTTACTTTAAAGTATAAATATTTTATATCTATATTTAATTGAATTAAATTAATTTACTTTTAGTTAGATCTTGTTCTTTGTAAAAACCCTTTAAATGATATATTTTCTAAATATTATTAAAAATATCATTATAATTATTGTAATTTTTAAAATTTTAAAATTTTATATTTTTATATATTTTTATATATTTTTTAAATTTAAATATATTGCTATTATAGATTTATAATAGAAATATTAATTTAATATTTTAAAAACCAAAATAAAATCTAATAAAAATTAAAATATTTCATTATAAATCTATTTTTAATTTTTTTATTGATACTATAATATTTTAATTATCTATATCAATTAGATTACAATAATTAATATATTTGTTGTTATAATCTGAAATATAGTTAAGTAAATGAATAGAAGTATTATAAAAATAAAATACCAACCGATGGCATTTGTTTTTTAAAATATAAAATATTTTCTATATTCTATCTTTTAAAAGATTTTAAGATCATTATGGTTTAGTTCTTTATAAATATTTTTTTAATGAAGTAGTAGAATGCCATGCAAGTCCTAGGATATTCTTGGTTGTTTTACTTAAGTGCAAGTTAGATCTAAGTAAAAAAATTAATTTGCTAGTCTTTGGCACTTTATTTTAAGTATTATTTTTGCAATTTAGAGTGTTTGAACCAAGATATTGTTATTTAATGTTTTACTTATTAGATAATTTTAAATTAAAAATATATACTAAATTTTATCAATCTAGCATATTGGATTATACAAGTATTCTATTAGAATTTTATAAAATAATCTTTAAAGAAAGTACCTCAAAATTTATCTTTATAATAAATAGTTATTTAAAATACATAATTTATTTTTATAATTTTTTTAGAGGTTATGATGCACTATAAAGATGGTTGCCAAAATTCTAGATAACTTTGTAATTAAATTTTTGTTTGAATTTTTATTATTAAATTCAATTCTAATTATCTTATATAAATATAAATAAAATAATAATTGTTATTCTATCAAGGTTTATGAAGTTTATGAATCATTAAATTTTTAAATTCTAAAAGCATGTAAAATTCAAAATTCAAACATCAGCTGTTTTTAAAATTCTATTGGTAACTTCAAAATTATAAAGATTCATTATTAACCTTTATTATTGTTTAAGAATGTTGAATTGGAATTTTTTGGATGTGTTTCAAACAAAAGAAAGAAGATTTAGAAATCTTTGTGTGATTTTTTGAATTATAGAATAAATATAAAATGAATCTTATATAAAAACATCCTGTTTATTTATAAAAAAAAAGTTCTAAATTAAAAAAGTTTAAAGTGGAAGAGTACGCAAACTTGTTTTATTCTTGTATAATATTATATAAGTTTTGAAAACCATAATAAATAATTTATATGTTTCTAAAATAATTTTGAGATATATATATATACATATTATTATCTATCTCATTCAAATATTTTCTTAGATAAAATGGTTTTTTTAAAAAAAAAAACTGAAAATTTCTTGGTGCAAATAAATCCAAGTGAGTTATTTCTACCTAAGTTGGACATTAGTCTATACAAAACTTTAAAAGTGTTAAGTTTTAAAAAATATTAAGAGTTAAATTACAAAATCGTAGATGCAATTAAATATTACATCAAACAATAAAATCTAACTAAGAAGTCTTGGTTTTAAGTAAAAAATTACAAGTAATATTATTAAAAAAATATAAAAATATAAAACTAGATCTAAATTCAATAATATTATTGATTAGAACTTTCTAAGTTTATCTATTTTTTTTAGTATTTTATAAATCATTAAATTTTTAAATTTTAATTTTTTATATATTCATATTTAATTATAAAATGAATCAAAAAATATTAAATTTGATTAAATTTGATATAATATAATTATTTGAATTCTATAATCTATATCAAAATAATATAGTTTTTAATTATATAATTACTACCAACTTTTAAAAATTAAAATATCTAAATATACTTCTTTTGTAAAAAAATATTTATTAAATATATAATTAATTTTTATTTTAAATTGCTATTACTGAGTAAAATTTTTTAAATTAGAAGTATCTAAATATATTTTCTTATTAATTAAAATATATATATGAAGAATTGTTAATTATGTATGTATATTTAAAAAAAAAAATTAAAATTTAAAAAAATTAAAATAATTTTTCCTTTAATATTAGTATTTTTTTGTTGGTATTTTTAAAAATGAATATCATTAAAATTTTAAAATGTAATAAAATTATATTTCAGCTAATAAATTTTGATTTTTATATTTATATTATTTTAATATTAATATTTATTAGTTAATAAAATAATTATTATTATATATTAATGATTTTGTATTACGTATATTCGAATACATATATATGTAACAAAAGATTTATATAAATAATGAAAGAATTCAAGTAATAATATTTAAAAAGTTATAAAAAAAAGACATTATCTAATGACCAATAATTATAAAGAGGTATTAAAATCTTATACATGATTCTTTATTAATTATAAAGAGTTATTTTGATTTGAATATTAACATAAGAATATAATTATTTTATACATAATTTTCCAACTTCCACCTCCAAAGCTTACAATTTCATCCACTTAACTGTATAACCTCATGGTAATGACTTCATTTTGTTTAGCTATTAATTTTTATTTTGACTCTAGGTATTTTAATTACATATCATATAATTTGCTTAGTATTTATGTATGTATATATATACATATATATATATATATATATATGTACTAGAGTTATATTACCAAAATCTTCAATAATTATTTATGTTTTTAATAATCTTATTATAATATAGACAGAAAAGAAGTAGAATAATGGAGACATAGAATAGTGTTGGATAGAATAAGAATGCTTTGTTTTAATGTTTTAGTAATATTTATCTACCATGACAGTCAAACACTTGTTTGGTGTAAAGGAAGTACCACTTATTTGGTCTTAGATGTTGCTATTATAATAATAACATATATTTTTTTAATACAGAAGTAATCATTTGTGTTGATTTGATAGCTTTGTCATAACAAGTGATTATATTGTTATGCGATTGCATTTCACATCACAAGTACATGGAAGTACATTGACGGAAATAAATACCTATTTTGTAATAATTTTTTTTAGGAATTTTTTTAGGTGTGTTAATATATTAAATCTAAATTTAATTTAATTTTTTTTAAATCAAAAAAAAAAAAAAAAAAAAAAAAAAAAATCCCTATGTGATATCTTTGTAAACCATTAAAATCTTGTACATAAAATTCTTTGCAAGATAATAATATATGTATAAATGTATATATATATATATATATATATACATTGTTTATTTCACCTTTTTTATTTTTTTATAGGAATGCATTTAAGTAAAATAAAAAACTTCATAAATAAAAAACTTAACAAAAAAATAACATGGTTCTAAGAATAGTTTTGTATGCATCTACATGCACAAAAATCCCTTGTCTGTAATTTATTAATTGATTTTTACATAAATTATTGTATATATATATATATATATATATATATATAATGTAATTTTAAATTAAGAATGATATATTCTCTTAAATATTAATTCACTTTAGAATAGAAATTGAGATTTAAATAAATTAGTATTTTCAACTCATAAATTCAAAAATAAATAGTTAAGTTAAGTCATGGATTCTCTAAATTAAATTATATTAAATTATATCATAAAAGAACTAATTTTAATTATTTTTTAATCAATCAATATGTATTTAGTTTTGAAAAGGAAATTTTGTATTCAGTTTTTCCTCTGGTATTTTATTTCTCAAAACATTTAGACTCACTTGCCATGCTACTGTCAACAAGCACAAAAAGAAAATCAATGTAGTGTACTTTGCAAAAGTAGAAATTTTGGATATTTAACATTAAATTTGTGTTTGTTTATTTTTGTTTGTTGTGTGTGTTTTATGTAACATGTTAAAGTGACACTTGAATATTCAATTGGTGATTGGCCCCCAATAATCTACATTGAAAATATTTAATTCCTTATGCTAACTCAAATTCCCATATACATGAGGACCACCACCATGCACCATGTTTTCATCATGTGGTGGCTATATTTCCAGAAGATTCCGTGTGCAACATTGTGCAAGGTTGGAATTTGCAGGCTTGGTGATGTCATTACCTCTCTGGCCATGCTCCCTCATGGAACATGAGTGTGGATAAAGGAGGCCACTTTTCCAAGGGAATCAAGACAACTGTTCCAATTGTGTTTTCCACCAGAATGCTACAGAGCCTGGTGTTGCCAGCCCCTTGACGAGGGCTCACATGTGTTGAACACAAGGAGGGGGGCTTGTTTTGTCCTGGAACTTGTCTACTGGCTTGGGATTCCTTTACAAGGAATTCATAGGAAGACAACAAGTATCTCACTCTCATCAAGATGCAATTTAATGAGGTATTCAGTGGTCAATAAAAGGAAAACGAATACCAAAAGAAAAGTAAAAAATCAGAAAAGGAAAAGATCAGGACATGGTAACAGAGGTGGGTGTGGCACCGCATGAAAGGAGCAGAGCATGACCAATGAGCGGGGACATGTAGGACAGCCAGGTGGCCCCAGCCTATCTCTCCTCCCACGTGTATATAACGTCAGCACATTTTTCATCCAATGTCAACGAAAGTGCTCGCGTGATGTCATCATTCAGCAGATGTGGCCTGGGCTGAAAGCCCTTGGATGACGTTGGAGGTAACGAAGTAACGCTGGTAATGCGGCGTCGGAGGTTCGAATCCCCAAAACATTGAACCTTTCAGATCTCAATGCAGGAGCCCAGAATAACGTATCTCTCGTACCTAATCGAAACGATATTCTTCATAACATTGTATAAAAAGGAAACGCTGTTGGAAAAGTGAAAGGGAAGGGAAGAGAAAGTGCAGCCTGTATGGGCCTGGAAAGAATCCACATGGGAACCTTCTCTTGCTTTAAAATTTACTATCAACACTTTTTGCAATAATTGTGCTAACCTGCACACGTACATGCATGCATGGTAACCAACATTTTTCCATTTTTTCTTCTTTGGTATTGAGTACAAGCAGTATTATAACACAATATTACTGATGAAGACAGAAGATATTTCTCTTTCTGGTACTATTGAATGCAATGCGTGTGAAGTAGATTGAAGTTTGAAACAAAATTGATTGAATTGGATATCTATACGCATTCACCACGACATGGATATTTTAAAGTAAAATTTAGATTGTGGCGTTGGTGATCTTGAAAGCTGTGCAGAGATTCGATTCCGAATGCACCCAATTATGAAAATTTCAAGCATGAAAATCAAGAAAAGATATCACTTAAAATATAGAAATATAACAAAAAAGAAAGCAAGAAAAAGGGAAAATTAGACATACATAATAAATAATTGCAAGTATCAAATGACTTAAACATATTCTTTAAATGCATACTTAAAAAAAAAACATTAAAAACCATGTCACATGGGCTTGTGTGCAATTGGTTTAAATCGATGGATCGATTGCCACAAGATTCAAATCGCCACTTCCTACAAAAGTCCCGAAAAAGGAAAAGCAGAGCCGGCTCACTTCCTTTTCTCAGTTACTTTTTCAGACACATGATCTACTTTAATGTGAGAGAAAGGAGCTCGTTGCTGACGTGTAACATCAGACAGAAGAATAATAGAGGGGGATTGAGGGAGACGGGGGAGCCTAGCCCGTGCCCGGCCCGGTCCCCGCCCGCGCCGTGGCGTCTCGTGCACAGTGCACATCTCGCCTTGCGCAATTTTATGGCGCATTCATGAGCGTTCACAGCGTCGCACACCATCGCCGCTGCGCTTCTCAGGGTTTGGCCAGTAGCTTCGCTTTGCCTCCCGACTGCTTCATTACTCACAAGCCTCCGTGATGCTGTCGCGGAATTACACAGCGTTTTTTTTTTTTTTTTTTTTTTTTTTTTCTCTCTCTTTTGTAAGCAGTGTGGCGGTGACTAGGCTTCGCAAGAGGCGGTACCGATTTTGTGGCAGTTAGCGAGGGTGCATGGAATTGACGTGAATTTGTGGACTGAGGTTGGATGGGAGAGTTTAAGGAGGAGGAGGATCATGATGAGCGATTGAGCGAGAGAGAGGTAGTGAGGAAAAAGAGAAGAAAAATTCGGGGAGAAGTAGAGTTGTTGGAGGGATTTCGTGCGATGCATTGCATGGTGTGAGCGACGGTGCTTAGAGTTGGTGAAATTGGCGAGGTTGTTGCGGGAGTGAATGGCATTAACTACGGGCGTTGCTGTTGTCTACTGTGATTATGCGGAAGAGGGATATGCCTCGGACCTGACGGATGTGGAGAATGATGAAGACTACCCGTGTTCTTTTGAAGTCTTTGAGCGTGTCGTTGAGCGCGGTTCCAAGCGGACGTGTGGGGTGTTTGTTGATAGCGAGGCAGTGCCTTCGCGAAGGTTGCGGAGTAGGATTGATCGGCAGTTTGATGCTTTGATGGCCGTTACACCTAATTTGTGCACTGTGAGTGCTTGGGCATGGAACTTTCGTGTTTTGACTAGCTTGCTGATTGAAAAGTGAAGTTGAAGGAGGTTGTTATCTCGTCGTGTAGCAGTGAGTGAGTAAATCCAATTTTGCATGCGTACTGTGCTTCCCACTAGCATGCGGCTTTGCTCTCTGTGTTTTGTCCTTTTTGCATTTACGTTGTCTGACAAGCTTTGCTGTTGGTTGCGCAGGATGAGAAGGCGTCAATCCTGACATGTGCAAACGAGTACATTGAGAAGTTGCTTAGACAAGTGCAGGAGCTGCAATACGAGCTTGATAATGAATCTAGTTATGAAAGTGATTTTAATTGCTGTGAAGACGATCAAAGCTCTTGTGAAGACGACACGAGCCTACACTGCACTGAGGAGAGGGCAGTGGACTCCAATGCTAGCTTAGAATCGAGCTGTTTGAGCAATTGCTACTGCTCGCAACCCACGGTATGCAGTCATAGGTTCTTTGATTCGTTTGGTTTTACTTTGGAAGGTGGGCTTTCGAGGATCTAATTATTCTATCGCCATGAGTGTTGACTCACCTCGAGATGCTGGGACTATTAGGTGGAAGTTGTAAGAACTCAACAAGGATTGAACATTCACATCGAGTGTGTGAAAAGACCTGGGCTGTTGGTGGATATTATGGAGTTGCTCGAGTCGAGTGGTCTGAACGTCGAGCAAGCAAGCATAATTTGTCAAGAACACCTCATTTTCGATGGCGTTGGATCAGAGGTACTTGGGCACTCCTGACTGCGAATCTTGTGGTGCCTTGTATGGTACTTGATGATGAGTTCTAGAGTCCAGCTAAGAATCTTCGCATCTACTGGTCTTAATAATTAAACTGGAGCAACTGGAAGTGACGTCGGTACATTCCGAGTTTGGAGTGACTAAAATTTCTGATTGTTTACTTCAGGATTTTCGTATAGTGAGAGTTGAACTTGTATGATGCAGGTTGAGGAACATGATGCTGGAGTGTGCAGACATGTGTCTTGTGTGAGTGCCGAGGATGTTGGAGCTAGTTTGAGGTCTCTCATTGTGGATCAAAGACCTGCTTTTCCACCGCAGTAAGCATGCATCAGATCTAAGTGTGCACTGAACACTTTATTCATATCTTTTTGTGGTCATCCTTTGAACCACAAGATTATATCCCTGTCGAGTAGAATGACCATGATGCACTTTTGAACTCAAAACACGCAGAGATATTAGCCCGTAGGAGTTTCCAAATCCATGCAGGTAGTTCTTGATGACTGACTGTCACCCGAAAGCGAGTGGTTTCTGTTTTAATGACTAGAAATTTTCTTTCTCTTATTTGGGTCCCTCTCATAAACAATGGGAGGATGTTTCACATCAGATGATTCAACATATGCGGCTGGCTGTGCACTGAAAAAACAGGCTTTTCTCTCTATCATTCTGTGGCATTTCAATTCTACAAAGATTTCATATCTAGAGATAGGTTTAAACTATCTGATTTTTTAACATATTTGCACACAACTTCTTTGTTAGATTCTGATCTGCAATAAATGCACCCCACTTGTCATGTACTGTATTGACTTCATCAGTGAATAGTATTGAGCTTGATGTTCAATGTTGTAATCCTACTCTGTTGTTTCTTTTTGTTATCATATTTTCTCAAAACTTAGGAAAAAAAAAGAAGTATATAAACATACACACATACATACATTGACACACACTACGTTACCCTGCAGCTTATATTAATAAATACGTAAATAATATACAATATGTGCTGCCATTGTCTTGTATTTGATTTTGCATTGCAGGCAAAAAATGGAGCACTATTACACACTACATTGGTTATCTTACTAAGGATATAAGTTTACTGTAGTATGGATAACAATACCTATACTAGTTATTCTATTATTCTATTTGATTGAGTTACCATTCCTTTGTCCTAATATATTCTTTGTCAATGTTCTATTTCACATGTTTAGAAAATTGACACTAAAATTTGGTTGTTTCCTAATTCTTACTTGTATTGTTTTTCATGGATTTTTTTTGTATTCTATAATGCCCATTTATATTAATTTTTTGACTTGAAACTTATTTTATATTTTATCTTCAAAGATATTGCATTATGGTGTATTTAGATGTGTCATAAGCACAATCTACTTAAAAGAGATCAGATGTGGTTAAATCTTTTAAATTGGGTAAGAAGAAGAGTAGCAAAGGTAACTTGGTTTCTTGAAAAAGTCTTCTATGGCTCTTGGCTTCTAATCCTTAGAATCACCTTATATAAGAGAAGTAACTCAGTCCCATACTATTTTAGTTTGATGACACTTCCAAAAGTAATAAATTAATGTTTCAAGGGTTGGCATATTACCAAGTGGGTAGAAATAGGAGATATTAGGATGCTTTTAGACCCTCCAAATATTTACAACTAAGCCATTGTGTAAAACAAGCCAAATAAAAATGGCTTCTTTCTATGCTCAAATGCTATCCAAACCTTTAACCACTCAAAGTGATGATCTTGTTCTAAGGTACCAAGCCATTTCTCTTTTATTAAGTTTTATTCTCCTTACATTGAATTTAATAATTATCTATCCAGTTTTGTAGTATAGTCTATGAATTTGTATTTGATTTTTTATTTATAATCTAAGGGATCAAATTTAATGATGTTGATTGGCCCATAAATGAATTTGAGAGTTCTTGGATTTTCTTTACTCCCTTTTGACATAGATACCACCTTTATTATTCAAGTAAAATTGTCCAATTTAAAAAGGTTATATTCCTCTTTATAACTTGGCTTTCTTTTAATTTATTTGATACTTCTTCATCCCAATATAAGATGTGTGATTGAGAATCTAGATAATATAGGTTCAAAATCTTAGATTGAAATAACATAATATATATATATATATATATATATATATATAATATAGGAATTAAATTAGATTTATTAATTTGAAAGACCACCAATAATAGAGTATCTTCTATTATATCATAAATACTAATCATTTATCTATCTTTGGTGCTAAAGGTCCTCTATTAAATATATTGTGCCATATAAGGAATAGAAAAATATTAAAGTGATTCTAAAACTCCTTATTCTTGCCTATAAGAGAGAATTTTAATAGAAAATTTATAATTTTATTATTTAAAAAAATATATATATATTAAAAAATTATTACATGTCATATATATATATATATATATAATTGAGTAACTCTTTTAGAATTAATAAAAATCTTAATGAGAAGATGCTTCAAATCCTATTATAAAGATCTATATTATAAAGAATAAAATGTCTTTAGTAGATGGATTTGGAGGTGTTGAACTATAGTATACTATGCTTTTCTAATTCTAATTCAATTCCTAGAGCCTATACATTTCTTGTCGTGTGGAAAACAAATCTAACAATAATCTTGTTGCCATTTTCCTTCTTGATAAGGAACTACCATTATCATTCTATAGTAAAGAAAAAATTTGACTTTAGCCTTGCCAAGTTGTAATGCATTAATAATCTAGTTACCTAAGAGTATTGATAATGCATCTTTTGGATTGATTATAGCTAGACCTCCTTCTTTTATTGGCTTGCAATGCATATTCTATACAATACTAGAATGTTCTAAGAATTGACAACTACTCCAAAGAAGATTTGTTTTTAGAATTTTAATCTTTTGAATAACTTTAATATATCTTGATTAAATATCTAAAAATAGTAGAGAGATGATAGAAGCATGATATTTATAATGGTTGCTCTTCCAACTATGTTAAACTTGATAGTACACCAATAGTTTATTTTTTTTGAATCCTAATTATAAAAAAAACCATCTATATTTGTAGTGCCTAGAGAAAGACCAAAAGGTGTGTTTAGTAATTTATTTATATTCTTTGGTTTTATCCAACTCTAATTGAAGATATTTGTCTATTGAAATCTAAGCTTGAAAGAGTGTTGCTAATATGTAGTTGATTTATTCTAGTTGATGTTAAAGCTAGAGGCTAACTCAATTACTTTCAAGAAGTTGATGGCATAGTTAATGTATTGATCTTCTCTTCTAATAGATAGGGTGGTATCATTTGTATATTGACATATTATTTGGCATACTTTTTTTTGTGGTAATGTAATGCATTTAATTTGTCTTTTGTCCATAATTATTTAAAAGGTGGAATTTAATGCTTGCCTTAAAAAAAATGAAAGATAAGGTACTTGTAGATAATCTTATTGTATCCTTCTATGTAAAAAAAAGTCTTTAGATTAAAACCCATTTACTATAACATTTGTCTTTGCATTTAAAAAGACTACTTTAACTATTGAAATAAATATGTGATGAAATTCAATCTTTTTTATAATTAAAAATTTAAAAAGCCATTAGATTTTTTTGTAGGTTTTTAAAAAATTTAACTTTAATAGTAATAACAATTGTTTAAATTTTCTCGCCTAACAAATGGTTTCTTGAATAGTCAAGATGTTATCCAAACCAAATTGTAAGAAAAAAAAGTGATTTGATTTAGATCAATTATCTCCATTAATATTAGTTGAAGACAAGTTTGAAGTATTTTTACATATATTTTATATGATGAATTTAACAAAGTTATTGGCCTCCAATTTTATAGTTTATGTCTTTCTCCTCTTTTGTGCAATAGTCTAATATTCCCCCTAATAATGCCACAAGAGAAGGTACTTCTTTTTAAGGACCAAGAAACCATGTTGATGTAATTATTTTTTATTATGCTCTAACAAATTTTGAAATTTTTTACAATAACTCCATTATGATTTGGATTTTTTTTTTAGAGAAATATTTATAATTGCATCTTTTAGTTCAAATATAATAAAAGGTCTAATAAGAGTTTCATTCATAAAAGAAGTAAATTTTCTTTATAAGAAAAAACCATTCTTTGTTGTTCTAATTGAGAGTCTATTGAGATTAGAGATACTCTATATAAATTATAATAGTACAAATAACACATTTATTCAATTTCTTGTTATTCATAGAATGAATTCTTATGATTGTTATGTAATATAGTTAGTCTTAAGTGTGACTTTTTGCCTCTAACTGTAGTGAAAATTCTTTTGTGTATTTGTTTCCTACCTATCTCTAATATATCTTAGCTCCAATCCTTTGGCTATTTAAATTCTATTCATGTAATTTTTGTAACTATGCCTTTGTTTGATTAATTTTTTAAAAATAAATTCTATCCAAATAATTCTTTTGTAACAATAATTGTACTTCAAGAATTGTGCTTTGGTATCAATTTCTATTTTAATATATTTTATTGATTTATTCTTATAAAATTATTTATAAAATTTATTAAATTATCTCAACATCAAATATAAATTTCCACCTTTATGAAGATGGGACCAAATATTTAGAATTTCTTCCATTCTTGGTTCTTCCAAAAAGGCTTTATTTATCATATAATGAATAGACTTTCAAGCTTGGGGAGAGAAACAAATTCTATATTCTATTAGGAAGTGATCAAATAATTTAATATTTCTTTTGATTTGATATCCTAAAATTTTATTTCTTAATAAAAAGTCCTTACTTGCATAAAATCAATTCAATCTTATTAAAATATGTACACCATTTTTAAAATTATTCTATAAGAATCTAAGTTCTTTTTTATAGGAAAAGAAATCTTCTAAGTGAAAACAAGTCTTAAAAAAGTTTTAAGTATCATCTTTATTTCTAATGGTATTTTTTCAATAGAAAGATGATTTGTTAAAATCATAATCATGTTGCAATCTCTTCTAAATATCCAAAGAATGTTATCTTAGAGATTATCAATTATTTATATCTATAGATTACTCTTTTCTAATAAAAAATTAGAAACATAAATATTTACAATCTCTAATTTATTTCTCAGGATGCCTTTTAAAATAATCCATAACATAATGTTGCCAAAAAAAAATCCAACCTTAAAAACTAGATGCTTGATGTAAAGAGATAGAAAAATACACATGCTAGGTCTCTAAGATATCTAAGATTAGCTTTGAATATAAAGAACTCTGCTTCTAGTCATGGAAATTGTCTTAACTCTTATACCATATAATTTTGCTCTTGCAAAAAAAAAAGAAAAGATGTCACATCTTGGTTAGATATTGTGTATATAATTCCTTAACAAAAAAGTTTTGGTGAGATCGTTAAGACCCCCAACATTACATCATAGGATATCTATTCTTGTGCAAAATTATAAAGGGTGAGGTGAAGAAGATATTACAGTGTGGGAAGTGCGCCCTGGCAAAAATAGATCTTGATCGGGATCTTTCTCTAGTGCTCCTACAAAGGGACACAAACTGCTTTCTTGTAGTAGGAGTACTAGGCATTGAAAGAGGGTCCTTGCTAGAAAATGAACTTGTAATTGATTGATGCATCTAGGAGAGGAATGTTGAGATCCATGATAGTCCCAAGTACTTGTGAACTATCCCCGAGATTGCTAAGGTCACCAGTGTATGCCTGCTTCTTACCGTGCCAAAAATCCTCTTTCACATGCGGCCAATCCCTGCACCATGGCGACATTGGCAACACCGGAGTTGGGCTACAAGTTGGAGTGTACCAGAGGCTATCTTTGGCAATGTTTGCGTCGCTAAGTTTGTTCTCTAGATCGGGACTAAAAAGGTTCGTGGTACGCGCCACGGAATGTGGATCACCTAGAGAGATATTCGTACTCACTGGACCTTTGTGTTTGCAATCTTGAATTTTGATCTGGAGCTGACTATGATGGCTTGATGATAGAGACCCATAGATGAGTAGAGTTGTAATAACGATTGGTTAGGATCCGTGGATAAGAAAAGCTGTGTTTGCGATTGTCGAAGAATTGCTGCTTTGTGCCGGCATACAAGAAATGTTTAGATCTTGGTGCGTCACTGCAGCGTGAGGAGAGTCGTCAATATCAAGGTCAAGTCCCCTTTTTGCGTTGCACAGCCACAATTGCCAAGTCAATTAAAATTGTTGTGTCCGAGGCTTCCGTCCCTCTTTTCACTTGTTCATGATCGTTCTGTGTTTCCTGTAAATCGTTGCTTGCCGGCCATTGCGGTGCATTCATTGCTTGGACCAAGTTATTCTGTGTCACTGCCAAGATGCTTGATGTTAGCTACTGCACGTTGATAATTATGGCAGGAGGTGAGTAGGCACTCTTGGCTGGAACTCTGTGTATGAATTGACGATGTACCTTGTTGGGATGCGTCACATATCAAAGACAAATATTGCGGGACACGGTCCTGAAGCTGCGGAGAGGAATATTGTTTTCTTGGTTTCAACCCGATTTGTCTATCTTTGGTCCAGCCTATTTGACTACATCTGTTCCATTAGATGTTGGGCTTCGCCTCTGAGATACATCTTTTGATTGATCTTTGACATTAGTGTGAGTTGTGTTGTCTTGTTGCTTAAAATTCTCCCTTGGTTAGTTTGATTTGCGAAGAAGTTTTGGAGTGTTCCACTTGGAAGGTTTCTCCTACAACAACAGGATCTCCAGATTTAGTTGGCTGTTTTACTCTAGCCATTTTCCATCTAATTTAATGCCTCTGATCTTAGCTGCTTCTTGTTGTAAATATAGTATTCTGAATTGACTTGCTTGAGTGTGACTTTGATTTGTAGAGAGAGGGGCAATCTTTGATTTTGTGATCTATTGCTAAGCAATATTTGCACTTGATAGGGAGGTTATTGTAGTCAGTGATGTTTTTTTTCTTTTCCTTTTCTTTTCTGTTTTGTAATAAAATTGATTACTTACACAAAAGACTTCTATCTATTTTTAGATTCTAGATAGAACTAAGTCTATAGACTTTTTATTGCTAGGACATGCTTCTAAAACCTATCCTATTTTTTTTTTTTTTTTAATTTGTCATATCACTTTTATAAATTCCTTTAAGCGTTTTTCTTAACTTTACTTATTATACACCATTTTTTTTTTTTTTTTTTTTTTTTTTTTAAATCATATATACATCAAAAAAAATTTAATTAATGAATATAATAGCTAAATACATCATTACTTTTTAAGAATTTTTTTATTTAAAATATAAAATATTAGATAAAAATTTGAAATAGATAACTTAGTTTTAAAATTAAACTATCACTTTTATTGAATAGTGCATAATAAATATGATCATAACACTTAATATCTTAAATATCTTACTAAAAATACTAAATTTAAATATTTTTGACATTAAAAGAAGCCTTTAGAACCACCAAAAATTATAAGTTGCCTATGTCATTATCATGCATTTGATATGGATAGCACTTTTTAAAGTCAATGAAATGCAAAAGGTGCTAATTAATTTAATAATAGAATATATGGATCATGCTTGAAGTGCATGCCATACTTGAACTTAAAGTTAATTTATTCATAGAGATAGTTCTTTAAATTCACAAATAGTTTCTTCCTCCAACTCTTGTACAACTTCACTACATCCATTCTTTTTATAAATTGAAGTTTTATTTGCACATTAATAATAATGATTGTTATAAAACTTAAATCTTATAAATTTATTTATTTATTAATAAAACATGTATATAGTAAAAATATATAAAAATTTTAGTATGAAATAATTTGTAGGTCAAATATGATAAATATATTAAAGAAATGAAGGTTGATGTTTTAAAAACTTTTATCAAAATAATTTTTTGATTATATTTTTAATAAAAATATTATTTTTTTTGTAATTAAAATATATAATAAAAAGAAATTTAATAATATTAGGCCATTTTAAAATCTTAAACTTTTATAAGTTATTTAAAAGTTATTTGCAACAAAGCAATGCTAAAAAAAATATTTACAAATATAAAATAATAACAAGAACTATGAGCAAGAATAAAATTTGTAGAATATAATATACATTGTTATAAACCATTTTTAAATGTAGACAAATTGTACAAATAAAATAATGTAATGCAAATTTTATTATGTAATTTCTAAAAAGTCAACACTTAATAAAATTATAAAAAATTACTAACTATATTTTTAATTTAAAATCTTAAATATTAGAAAAATTAATATAATTAAATTATTTAAATTAGTTGAATTTTAAGATAAATTAACATCAATTAAAAAGTTGACTATAAAAATGTAATATAGCAAAATTAAAGAGGATTATAATGAAGATAATAAATTTGTAACTAAATTTTTAAAGAAAATTATAAGACTAAAATTATATATATATATATATATATATATATATATATATAAAAGAATATTATCTATTGAATAAAAGAAAAATATTATAAAATAAATTTTTATAGCATTAAATATATTGATTTAGATAAAAATAAAAAAATAAAAAAAATTTACATATATAAATGAAATTATTTTAAAACTATTTGTAATATAAAAATTATAAAATAAGGCAATAATGTCTATTATAATAACATAATAACAATACTAAAAGAGAGAATCAAAGTATTAATAACAACAATAGTTACAAATTAAGTAAAAATTAAAGGTGAGACTGAAGCTTTGGATTAATTTTTAATTGAAATACCATTAGCAATTATAAACTTGAAGACAAATAAATAATAAACTTTAATAAGGATCATAATAAAAAACTAATAAAATATTTAATAATATAATAATAAGACTTTTTAAATTTATTTAATAAGAATACTTAAAATATTAATATCTTACAATATTATTAAGAAAATAAATCAAAAAAAAATTCTAAAAAGTTAATATATTCTAATATCATTGAAAGACAAAAAATAGATAAAAAATGGATAGATATAAAATAAAAAAAAACTAGAATGGCTATTGCTAAGTACAAAGAAGCTTTAGAGTCTTGAATTAAGAATGGTATATAAAAAAGGTATTGACAAGATTGAGGATGGCTCTAATCTTACTTCTATATATAATGGCTACTAAGAAGGTATTTTGGAAGCTTTTTATGAATTGCAGAGCTTATAGTTCAATTGTTAAATTATAGGTTGATTCCAACACAACTTCTTTAACATAGAAAACTTGTAAGAAAAGTTTCAATAGCCACGTGGCATATCTATAAAAGTCTAAATATCAAACTTGCATTTAGAAGACTTCTTTGAAGCTTATTAAAGAAGATATCATCTTTCTAAGATATTTCTATCTACTTCTATTTATGTAAGTAATATTAGTATTTATTATATAATCCCTTTTTTTTAGGTGACAAATTTTATATATAATGGTCAAATTCCTTCATGAATTTTTAAAATTTAAGATTTGTTAAATGATATTAGTAACAAATTCTAATCCGTGATTTGCATAAAGGTTGATAGGTCTTTTTAATCATGAATAATATCTTATACTAT